>JASSUY010025660.1:0-39462 GCA_032466535.1 Forpus xanthops
GCTGAAAATCCAAAACACAGTGCTACACCAGCTACTGCTTAAAGAAAAATGACTGCTGCTGCTAAACCCATGACAAAGTTCCTCTGAACACTAAAAATTGTCTAGGAGAGGACTATGTGATACAGACCAAAAGTAAGCCAGAGTCTGGGCTGACACACTGCACAGATGGGTACGTACAATTCCCTGAGTTCTGATCATATACCACCCTGGTACTTAGCGGCTTTTCCAACAGGCAGAAGCAATACAGACCCATGTTGTTCCTGACGATGCTGTTAAAAAGAACTGTTGGTGAAGATAATAAACAATTAATATAGTTATGTAATAACCATCCTACTGGAAGACTTGAGTATGCAAGAGCAGGAAGACCACTGTTTTCATTTATGAGGTTTAAGAAAATCTCTTCACTGCTAACCCTGGAAAATCATAGAATCATAGATAAGTTAGGCTTGGAAAGGACATTAAGATCATCCAGTTCCAACCCCCCTACCACTGGGCAGGGACACCTCACACTAAACCATGTCACCCAAGGCTCTGTCCAACCTGACCTTGAACACTGCCAGAGATGGAGCATTCACAGCTTCCCTGACAACCCATTCCAGTGTCCAACCACCCTCACAGTAAAGAATTTCTTCCTCATATCCAATCTAAACTTCCCCTGTTTGGACACCAGAACTGCACACAATATTATAAGTGAAGTCTCACGAGAGTAGAGTAGAGGGGCAGGACCACCTCCCTCGACCTTCTAGTCATGCTGGTTTTGATGCAGCCCAGGATATGATTGGCTTTTGAGCTGCAAACACACACTACCAGCTCATGTTCATTTTCTCATTAGCCAACACCCCCGAGTCCTTCTGTGCAGGGCTGCTCTGAACCTTAATCTGCCCAACTTTTAGCTGTGCTTGGGATTGCTTCGACCCAAATGTAGGACCATGTTGAGTGTAGACCGTGTCGTCACTTCATTTTCTTTTAGTATAGAAGTGAGTGATAATATTTGTTGTGGAAAGCTTATAAAAATAAACAGTGCAACTATTTTAATCTCTTAATATGTTTGGAATTACGGCTCATAGTTGTTCGAAACCCTCTAGTTACCGAGGTTTGTATAACACATATGCCATGGAGTCAGCAAATGTCTACCATATGAGTAACAAATGAAGAATGATAAAATAAATCCAAAAGAAGACCTTTCCAACCCCGGGTACCCAGGAGATAAGGAAAGCAAAAGTGACAGCTGTCTTCAGCAAGAGAAAATCTGTTCAAAAAATGTTTTCAAAGGGCTTCTGTAAGTAAGGAAGATTTATTTTATCATTGGCATGCCTGAAATGCCAAGATGTTAGAAAAAATATTAGAAGAGTTATCTGAGACCCAAAACCCCACCATACCATGAGTCAGTTATTAAAAAAACAAATAAATGGATACTTCAATCCTCAGCCACAGAAAACAAAGTAGAAACAGGTTTTGCAGCATTTTCTCCTTTTGTCTAGGGTATATTGATTTTCTATAGTTAAGAGCCAGATCATGACAACCAGATTCACATTAAATAATAATAATTTTCTCATTCCCACACAGGTTACTGGGAATACTTCTGGATTCAGAGGTAATTAGGTGCTGCAATTTTTACTAGTTGTGTTTAGAAAAAAGCAGTATTGTTGTGATAAATACCATTGGTATTTTTTGTTAAAATTACGTCTATCCTAATCCATAATATTCCATGGCAAATATACAAAACTATAAGAACCTTTCTACTATGTGTCCTTTCTTGGAGCTAGGATTTCTGCTGACTTTTCGAGTTCACTAGGAAACATTCCGTAAATTATTACTTGGAAGAAAAGCATATGCTAAGACTAAAAGGATAAATAGATCTTATACCTATTTGCATAGATATTAATGAAATTAGCATATTTTTTTAAGTACTCTCCATGTGAGTAAACTCATTTCCTAAAACATAGTTCTTGTACAAGAATGCACAATGTCTTCAAAGCACAGGTATGCTCGCCTCTGAAGATATTATCAAAAAGTTCCAAAATCAGTTCCTAGTCTACTCTTGATCCTCTGGTCATCCATCTTGCACAGTCACAAGCTCTTCTCTGACATTTTTTAATCATGAACCTACTGGTTTATTAATTTCCTTTGAAAATTTTTCTTTTTTCTAAAACAGTACAAGTTTATGATTCAGTAGAACATTAATTAAAAATTATTTTTCCTGGATAAATTTCTAAACTACACCCCAAGAAAAAAAATTCTCAATAAAATTTAACATCTGCAAAAATAAAAAAAGGTTTCATAAAAGAAACAGTCTTCAGTTTTGTGAAAAGTAATAAACAATTTCCAAGCGAGTACTAGGACGAATATTTGAAAGATTGAAGGATCTTTCTTCTATTGATAATGATCACTGTGCTGAGAAAGCAGCAAAGAATAAACTGAGGATCACGTCCAGCACTAAGCAAGTATCCTCCAAGGGAGGCTAAACATAGATCACCTTCTGTAAACAGCAAAAGAGTACAAATTCCAGAAAGGAGTTGTTGAAACGCAGCATTAAGATCCTTTATAAATCATTTTTAGTATGGCTATTACAGGTAATTAAGCAGAGGGAAAAGCCATAACAATTTGAATTAAATTCGGGACTGTATTTTGCAAACTATTGTGCAATTTCTAAGTCTGCAAGAACAATTTCTACTTGAAATTTATATTCCAAGTGAGAACAATATAGTCTTTAAGTGAAAGACAGCAGGGATAATTTGATGAATGGAAGTGGAGATATGACCATTCTCCCTCAGGTTTAGAATAAGTTTAAAAAAGCAGATATGAACAAAAATGTATTTTTTTTTTTAATTTAACACACCAAGAAACATAAATCCCAAATGGCTAAAACCAATTATGTTGTATATGATGCTTGTTTAAAATATTGCTTGTTCAATTCAGCAGCACACAGCCTCAGTCTCTTTAAACTGTATAGATGCAGTAAAGCATTCCAAGGTGAGAGAAGTGCGGCTCAGAATAGGGACCAAACAAGGGAAATATAGATTGCAAGAAAGTCTTCTCAAAATATGTTAATTTCACTTAAATTTTAACAATCAAGCTGTTAGAGATTATCAGATACTTATGATTTGATGCTACTATTTGCCCTCATAGGAATTGAGTGTGTGTTAGAAAGTTAGATAGTCAAGTCTGTTTGGTCTTGTCTGGGAAGGTAAAATATAAATACTAGAAGGAAAGGTGTCTATAAAATTGATTAGGACATCTCTGTTGCCTTTTCTGAAGGATTTAAATATAAAATTGCAAAATCAAAATGCAAAGCAAGAATTTGTCATTATCAGACAACAGAGAGTATAAACCTCTGTGTTTTATCAGTTAATTTAAAAAGCAAAAAAAAAATAGGAGATTAAGGAGAAAGTAATAAAGCCATTCAAAGATTATGAAGGCTGGTTTTGAAGATGTGTTACATATGTCTTGAATTTCATCTAACAAGGTTATTTTAATTTAAACTCACTTCAATCTAATGTTTTTAAATTGAATTTAGAATAATGATCTGCATTAATGGCATTTAGAGGAAACTGGAAAAAAAATCAACAAACCCAGCATTCCCATCTGGAATCATACAATCATAGAATGGTTTGGGTAGTAAAGGACCTTAAGATAACCTAGTTGCAACCCCCTGCCATAGTCAGAGACTATCTCATGTGAGCAAGCCATGTGATGCTGCTGATTCAACTGCATTGTGCCTGGGCTAAGATTTGACATTGCAGGGACTGTCAAAACATAGAACATTGCGTATGAAGGACTTCAGGAGCAGGAGTCGAGGTGCACCTAAAAATACATTTTCAGTTACAGAATCCAGAAATAGTGTAGAGCTTTGGAAATTCATCCACAAATAGTGGTTAAGAAATGGAGTTCCAGAGTGTAATGGACCCGGTTTGCGGTAGTGTCTTTCAAAAGATGGGGTCATGTGGGGCCAAAATGGAAAAGAGGAACCCAAACACATTGGGTCTTGATGCAAATTCTGAGGCCAACCCCTAAGAACAGCAAGCCTTCGTGTGGTTTCAGTGGTTCTCACATGTGTATTTGAGCTTTTGCAGGTGTAGCAGGACTAAACCAAGGCTCTTGAGATTCAGTTATCATTCATCTGGCAAAAGCTGCCATTAAATCTATTCAACAAATAAATGAGACATTGTTAAAATTTCCTTGGCATGTAACTAGTACACCGTAGCTGCTTTTTTAAACCATCCACAACTGTAGTTCATAAAGATCACTTCTTAATTATATTCGCTGGGAAACGAAAAAAAGAGGAAGTACAACTGGAGCTGAATATTTGAGAAGACAATTTTGGTCTTAAAACAGGAAGGAAGCAATTTTAAAAGTTCAATGGTTTCCAAAACATACACATACATGCTTATGCATACATATAAACATATATAGCACATGTGTATATACACATATATTTACATCTATGCTTCTAAAATTATAAAAGCATTTTCCCAAATTGTAACAACTTTCTTTTCTCTGAAAACAAGCTATTAAGTACTCTGCAAGTGTGCCAATTGCTGCTCTGAATAAGAAGAGAACTGACGTTTCCACCCTGCCAAAATAAACCCACCCTGACTGCTGAGAGATATAAACCAATGGGACATATGTGTATGATAACCCCATTCCAGAAAAAATCCAGCCACAACATTACGGAGTAATTTGAATAATAAAAAAAAAGTTTCATTAACTGTAAATTGAAGCACATTTTATGCCTGGAAGGCAATTTTGAGCTTTCTCCCTTTTCCTACCCTCTTCCTGTACCCTTCATCACAATATAAACAATTAGGAATGAGATTGAAACAAAGCTAGGATGCCAAGCAGCCCTGAACACCAAAGCAAACTTGAAATCATGTTAACCACAGTCACTGGGTGATTGTACATTTCTAGCAGAGTTTTAGAAAACCCAATTAAAGTGTGTTTTCACCAAGGAGTAAGTTCCACATGAGGCTTTTGCAGTTGACTCCACTGATTAGTAGTAGCTCTCTGCCTGATCTCCTGCTCTTTCCGACTTGCAAAGTAATGTGCTGTATCTTTAATCTCCTGCATAATGGTTTATACTAAAGCATTTAATTCACATTTGCAGTTAGCCAGAATGTTACAGTCATCAATTACAAGTCAGCTGGAAAGCAACAATGTGTTAAGCTGCAATAAATTAATCACTTGGAAACTTGAAAATGTCCTAAGGAACTTATGATTGCCCCTTAGCATAGTATTTTTTCCACTCTATCATCTTAATGGCTTTAGACTCTCAACACTGCCATGACACAAGCAAAATCTCTCTTTTCTTCTTTTTAATAAGGCAAGTTGAGGCACAGAGAGGAGTGGTTACATAGGATCTGTAAGTCTTCAAAGGAAATTAAGGCTGAATCCTCTCAATCTTAGGTGGATTCATTAATTGTTGGACCATCCTTCCTCTCAGGTTATTTTTATCCACCAGTTTTTAGGCATTTGGGAGGAGGGAGAGGAATTGTATTGCCATCAGGAGTAAAGAAGACTAGGTTCAGATAAAATAAGAATTGGCTAAGATCCTTTCTGAAACCTCAAAGCACTTCTGAGGTTTGAAGAAGTTTAGTACACTTCTTTTATTTTCTTCATCTGCTTCAATGGCACTTCCTGCTACTGGCAGGAAAAGAACGGTGAAAATACAATGTAAAAATCTGTGGTTCAAATAAATTTTGCCAAGTGTACAGCCCTTTGGTGGTTTTGGCTTTGGTTTCTTAGGGCTTTTATTATTTTTATCAGGTTTCTATAAACAGAAAAGACAGTATCAACAGAGTACATACAGATGTAATAAACACCCAGGCATCCGGCCTAAAGAATGCTGTGGTATTTGGAGTAGTCACAGAACTCCTGTTTCACAGTTGAGCCCTCTGGGTGGACCCTGGCATTAGACAATGACTTCAGAAAGTCTTTAGGAAGTCCATACATCACATACTTAAAACCTTGCATGATAACTGTCAAACATATGGGAAAAAAATGAAGGATGGGGAAGCAGTACAAATTCACCATCAATAAAATCTTTCTATTTCATGGATGTTTTTTTTTTAAGCAAGAATTCTGGCAATCATAGAAATCAAAACCACTTCTGGGATGTCTGGATCAATTGCATGTTGGTTATACATTTGTCAGATTATTGGCAAAATATTTTTAAAAGCACATACATGCAAGCATATCCGTCTTGTCTATATCGATCTCCTGGAAATTCAGATATCAGAGGAGTATCCTTGTAATGGCTGAGTGAACCTTTGCTTTGTGAGAATAACATCTGACACCCAAGAAAACTCTGAACTGTCATGACAATTAACTTCAGGGTTTTATAATAAACTGTACTTTATTGCTTTGAGGTTTTAAAAAGATACGTTCAAGGTCTTTCAGAGTCACAATGGGGTTTAGAGTGTATTTGATACCTGCTTTTTTTACCTAGTAACTCTACCTTTTACTATCTAAGATAACCACAAGAGAGAGTTTGTGATTGAAAGATCCTGGCAGTTTTTTGGACTGTATCAAATGAGTTACTGTTATCAGCCCACCATCTAGAAACCTCAACGATTCAATTAGCACTAATTGAAATGCTAATTAATAATGTCAGCTCAAAAGCCTGCAAAACAAATGAGACTTAAATCTGAACTGTTCCTTTATCTCCAGAATTTAGATTTATATCTTGGAAATAGTTATTGACACAGAAATGCATTTGTTGGCAATTTCACTGGAAAAATTACTGGAAGTGTATCAAGTAAAACTGGAAGTATAAAACTGGAAGAAGTCATGAATGTACTATGAAGTATAACTGCCTTGGTAGGAAGCAAAGCAAAGCAGATGCTGTTATTTCAAGACAGGATTCATTTTCCATATTAAATGTTTATAACAAAAGTTTATAGTACTAAGCTAAGATTTCAATTCAGGTGTCTGATAGTTACCATTTTTGCTGACCAGTGAAATCCTGTGTGATGCTCAGCCACTCTCCAGAAGGTCACAGGTATTCTGTGAAACCAATTTTTGCCAGCTATACATGTTTGGGATGACCTGGAACAACTCAAATATGAGTAGATACCAAGGTTGAAGCAAATAAATTATGCCTATGTTGTCTGGACTCATTTTTGGGGAGTGGAGGGATCATTTTAGGGATCTTTATTTAGGGAAACAGTCTCCTAGATCCTGACTGTAATAAAGGTGACAGGTTGACTGCATTTAGACAAGCAGTTCCATTCATAGATGCCTCAGGATACCTGGCCTCTTCTCCAGCTGTGCTAGGAGGGCACAGATCTCCCATAATTTTTATCCCTTGGCAAATATCACACACAGCCCACAAGTGGCACAGGGCCCCTGTGTGTGGACAGCTGAAATGAGCCCATATATCTGAACTTGGAGCTATATCTCACTTTTAATGTCAGGTGAAGTGAATTCTGTCATTTTTATCTTTACTTGGGAGTATCTTTCAGATGTATTCTGTGATACCAGGAAAGCCATGCAAACGAGAGGATATAAATTTTCCATATTGTGGGAACATCCCTCCCATCAGCATTGAAATTGAGGGTATGGCAATGAAAATGGTCCTAGTACATGTGGATATCTGAAGTTCAAGGCTCTAACCTTAACCTCTAACCTTGCTTTAGAGGGTTTTTAAACAGTTGGCTTGGTTGAATTATTGATATAAATGTCTTTGGAGCAACCATCCTGAGTGATCACAGTAAACTTAAACATTCGCGCAAAATGTATAAATAAAGACACAGAGAAATTAGGGTAAAGCAGAGCCATGTATCTGGCTAAGAATTTGTCCTTTTTGTGGAAAACTGTTTAGCAGAAAATCCATTAACACAATTATTAAGGGGATGTATGCTTACATGACACCTGGTGCATTTCAGAAGGAAGACATAGGAAAAATTAGTTTCCTAAACTTGTCATTTGTTAAGGCTGTGGTCCCGAAAGACACTTCAATGTCTGAGCATCTTTCAACATTCCTGTGAGAGGGAATAGCCCTGTGATCCTGCAAGAGCTTAGATATCTTACTCTAATTTGTCAGAAATCTACTTTGTCAGCTGATCTGTTAAGCTGCTCTGCCCAGCTGGAAAACACTGCACTTTCATGTCCTATGTCATTCCACCATTCTGTTTATTTTGCTCATTAATGTGAATGTTTTCATAGTGCCGTAGATGTAATCAAAATATTATGATCTCCCCACTTTCAAGGCCTGGCAGAGCATAAAGCAAGGCCAATATAGCTGACCAGCCAAAGAACCAATTAGCTGTGATAGATAGTGTTATGTTGATGTTGTAAAACAATTCACTGCATGTGTGAGTGTCAGGAGGGAATGCAATAGAGAAATAACTTGCAGAGAAAATAGGGTATATTTGTAAACACAATGCTAATCTTGGAGTTGCACAAGCTAACCATTCTCTATGAATGCCACTTGAAAGCCTTCTAATATGCAGAAAATAAACTTTTAAATGAGGATATAATGATAAGTTGACAACACATTTCCTAAGTGAGCCCAACTTCAAAGAATATCAAAAAAGGTGCCAATGTATGAATGAATGAAAATGTGCATTAAAATCTTTCAAGATATTTCAGCATCTTCAGACATAATATTTATCTTGACTCATTGCTTCTATCAGCATCCTTATATTTCCCACATAACAATGGATAGGATTTTTCTGGTGCATATTAACTACAAGTATACAGAATGCTGTATTTGCATTACTGTGACATATAAAAAATAAATGAAAGTATAGTGTATATTCGTATAGTTCTTCCTCTGGAGGTAAGGAGGAGATTAAGTAGCTTAATGAGTGACAATGAAAAGACAAAGCACTGTAGTAAATTCAGTTCTGCGGTAAATACACAACTCCACTGGCAAACGAAATCGATCCAGTCCAGAGCCACTTATAGTATGTGATGTCTCTATCCTCACACTGCATTCATTACTTCTGTTTCACACTAAAGTAGCTCTATTGCTTTCACTAAATGGAGCATGCCATTTTCTTAAATAAGTGCCCGATTGTAAATACCAAGCATATATAGAACATAGAGTGAGGAAAACGGCTTCCTATTCTGATTCATGCCTTTGATTTCACAAGATCTATTTCTGTCAATAATCACATTTAGAGCAAGTCCAATTTAAGTCCCCACAGCACAGTATTTATATGAGTGAAAAAACTGTTATCAAAACAAGAGTCTTTACTTGGCTCCACAATTAAGCTGATGTAACACTCTTGACCATGGTTCTTGAGAAAGTACAGAAGGTAGATTGTACTAGGGCTGGGAAATATGGATCCATGAGCCCACATTTTTTTGGGCTCAGACAGCAAAGCTGGAAATGTGAAGTTTTCTGCTATCAATCCAAATTCTTTGGGATCTGGCTATACATATCTGGCTATATATTATATATATATATAAAGTTACTTGGAGCTGTGACACAGAATCCAGCCTCTCTCCAAGTTTTAAGAAATATCAGGACTCAAAGTACTCTGACATCCCAGAGTTCCTACAGTGATTCAGTGTTGCAAGAATTGACCAGAGACTTTACTGGCACATTCCTGGGTTCTCATTCCCCAGCTATCAACACTAGGTTTCTGGTTTACATACTGGAGCTCCTTCCTGGGCCATTTGCCTAGATTTCCTTTCTACAAAAAACCTGGGCACAAACAAGAAGTTGGTAAAATATCTGAGTTTCTGGGAGATTGGCACAATTGCTATGTTCTGTCTAAATTGCAAATCTAGAGTTTTCTGGTCAATGTGAAGGGGAGAAGGTTTAATAGTCTATATTAAACTTTCTAATAATAAATATTATATGAGTGGTTTAATAGTCTATATTAAAGAAAAAATTATGTTCTAGCTTGAGTTATACAACCATTTTGCCACAACAACATAGTCTTCATTATAGATCTTGATTCCAACATCATCTTAGTTTATCACTAATTGGCAGATCATGCTGTAACTGTTATTTGCTGCTAGTGACTAGGAATTTTGAAAGTGTGCCTATCATCTCTTTCTTTGTGTCCAAAGAAGTTTCGTCAGCCTCAGAAACATTTGTGTTAGATGTATGAGGAGTCCGTCTGAGTGCCAGGAGGAGACTGTTGAGCAGATTCCTCAGATGGAATATTTGCAGCAGCCTTCACATCCCACAGTGGGTTCAACTAAAAGGCAACCCTTTCTTCTCTCCCAAGGAACAAGCTTCCTACTCCTATGCAGATATGAATTAAATTAATGTGCAAGTAACTGAGATTCCTCTGCACATTTTAGAGAAAGTTGGTTTAAAAGTATGATCCTCCTCTGGTCTTACAGCATGTAGAAACACCAGTATGGGCAGTAAGGGGTACAAATCACAATTTCTCACTGAAAAATCCAGAATGAGTAAAACTTGACCTTACTCATCTGTGCATCTTTACCCAGTCTCTTCTTGGATAGAAATGTTGTGTTTGCATCATGGATGTGTTAGAAAGGCATTCAGATAAATGACCATACTTAAATGGTTATATGAGGTGTACGGAAAATAAAAATAATAATATTACAACTAATCCTGCATTTAATTGAAGTAGCTGAAGCATGGAACCAGGGTTAGGAGAGAGGTATATAGCAGAAGGTAAAATATGTCAATATATATATGCATTTAAATGCAGAAAAGTGTGGAAAAATATAGTTAATAAAAACAATGACATTGCTCTCTCTCCAGTTCAGAGTAAATAAAACAACCCCACTTTCTTTCCAATAAATCAATCAAACCACACAAGTACAGTGACACCCTATTGTTTCTTATGTCTTTCAGGATGACTGTGGAGTTATGTGTGTTTTACTTGGCACAACTAAATTTTCTCCTTGAATCCCACCAACAGGGTCCCAAGCCTTATCTTTCTCTGTCAAAATCCCCTGCAGATCATTATTTTTCAGTTGAAGAAGCTCTCTGAAATCTTTTCGATACTTCTTGTTCCAGGCATCTGCAGCAAAGCTGTGTGTTTTTTGGAGTACAAGGAAGGCTGTTTTTAGACCCCTTGCTGTCTACACCCAGTCTCCAGTCACATTTTAAAAGAAAAGCTGAAATATTTCTCTTAACATCCTTCTTCTGAGTTTAAAAGACATATAACCTTGTGTAAGAGTGTATCACCTAAGTTATACAGTTACTAACAGATTATATTCCATCCAGAAATAAGGTGGCCTCTAATTTTACTCTTCCCCCACTGCATCCTTCTGTTAGGAAGCAGCAGGAGTGGCCTGCCGCTCGAGAGCTGGGAGCTGGAGTAATGAACTGTGGCTATGAGCACACCAACAAAATGCCATAACAAGAAGAGTAGAGTAGGTCTGAATATGGTAATTAGGTCAGACAAATAGTGCCGTGATCATCAGGGAAGTCTACTGTGATGACAGAAACCAGAAGTCAAGCTAGGAAGTTAAGTCAGCAAAGCAAGGTAGGATCAGCAAAGAAGGCATGAGAACATCTATAGGGAAGGCCAGGAAAGGACCAAGATGCATGCAAGGACATGTCTGCAGTGCAGCTCCTGGGGTTAAGAAGCAACAGGTAAGGCTTCTCCCTGTTTTTGCATGTGTTTTGCTGTGTTTACAAAAGTTTCATCCAAGGCTATATAATTTCATTATATCACAGCTGACCTTGAACACAGGCAGCTAAACTCCTAGGAGGGATGAAAGGGGTTGCTGGCCCAATTGATATACTTGAAGCCTTGACAACTTCCTGAGCATCATCCTGTTTACTTATCTTTTAAAATGTCCTTCTCAGGATGCTCCCAGAATGGACACCAACTGGCAAAAGCCATTATCATCCTCAAAGGGGAAAAATGAGTATAGTCCTGCATAGCTCAGCGGCTTTGGATCAGTTCCACAAGCTGTGTCACAGGCTTTTCTGGATCTTTTCATATATCTACAGTGATGACACAGAGAAACTGAGATTTTGCTCTACAAGTCATACTCAGAAAACTTGATATGGCAGTTAGGATAGGCTCCAACATCTACGGTGCTATCAAAGGTCAAAGTCAAGGCATGCAGAATCTGCTTATTTCCAGGGATGCCAGATCTTATACAGTCAGAGCAGGACAGGATCTGTTACTGCACTGCTTCCCACAAATGATTCACTAATAATTTGTGACAGCGTTGAACTTGTATGCCATTGGAATTTCTTATCTCCATTTTAATAGGAGATGTAGACACATCCTTGTGAAACCAAGTGGTGGAATTTATAGCTGTAAATATTCTTGTATGAATATCATTATTCAAACCCTAATGCAATTATTGCATGAATAGGAAACAAAGGTCAGTCTGGATCTATACAAGTCTTGCAATTCCAACATTTGTGCGCTCGAATCAACATTTAGGAAAACGAAATGAGATCTACTCAGTGATTACTCAATAGTAGTCTGTCCTTTTTTAAATGTTTCTTTTTTGTCTAGTTCAGATGTAAATATATGTTTAAACCATCAGTATTATTTTTATGCACGGTGGTCATACTCCTGATGTCTCTACTCAGATTCAGGCACATGTGGAAATAAAAAATACAGAAAGGGATTTGTCAAAGTAATTGGCCTGCCAGTGCTGTATGTTACAATAAAACAATACTAAAAGTTGTGGAAAAGGACTGTTTACAGTAATGATGGCTAAGTATTGAACTCCTGCAGTAGAGTCTGTGAGGTGATAGTTCTGGCAGAGAAACTCATGGAATTTTGTGGGTTTTCTTTAAAATTCAGTATAGCATCAGTGAATGCAGTTGATTCACTTGAATTTATCTCCTAGTACCTTAAAATTATATTTGGTGTCACAATATGTTTCAACTATGTTAATTGAATGCAAACATTTCTGTTTGCTAATATTGGAAAATAAGATTGCTGGAAGTCTTCTGTATGCACATATCTTCTTCCAATTTCTTCTTTGCTTTAAGCAAATGGTTTTCCAAGAAACTTATCTGTGATTAAAGATGCAGTAATTCTTCCCAGAAAAAGCAATAACACCATCCAACAGTATCACATTCCCACTTTTTAATTAAGGTTCTGTACTGTTGTTATTCACTGACATTTACCAACATACAGATACTTCTGCATAGTTATACAGCAGATTCAGTAGGGTATGTACATATTATATGTTTGTCATTTGAAATTCACATCCATCTGAGCCTGGCAAGTCAATTCAATGAAATGAAACTAGTCTTTAAAGAAGAAACATAGTAACCTATGGGTAAAGGCAATTGAACATTTTAGGTAAATAGGACTTCATGGAAACTGTCATCATGCTGCACTAATTGCATAACACAAATGCTCATAATACAAATTTGGAAAATGCAACAACTGAGATGCAAATTATTGGATAGGTAATGTTGAAATTCTCCTGTTAATATTACTGATGTGAACTGCAGTTGGAATGGTTTAACCTTGGGATGTCACACTGGGATTTAACTTGATTTTTTCCATCAAAGTTTCCACAATCAACAGCAAAAAGCAAAGTGTAAAGTTTAATGACTGAGGCCTAGAGTTCATGAAAGAATTTACAGTGATGCTTAATTTAAAATGTCCTGTGCGGCCACACCTGCCAAGGAACATCTTTACCAAAAACCTCTTGCGGCTGTCAGGACCAGATAGAATTTGCCTCCATTTGAACATTGAACTGAGACATTTAAGAAAAGGGTATGGTCATTGTAGACTTTTCATAAGAGTTAATGAGATGGAGATCTACAGAAGGAGAATTGATTGCTAAGTAAAGCAAAAAAACCCTAACATATACATGGATTTGGATCACCCTCTGGTATGCATATTATTTATTGTTAGCTGACTGGTACCTGAAGTGGAGGGGAAGGAATCCGGCCTCAAGAGTACTATTTCTGCTTAATCAGACATCTTCTCCAGCTTAAATATTTCAGCGAGTGTCAATTCAGAATTGTGTTTATGCTCCCTGGCAAGGAGGCAGTTTGGATCCTGTTCCCTCCTTGGTCTGGAAAATTACAATTCATTTCTTAGAAAAGTAACCTAATCACCTGTAACTGAGATTGCAGACAGTCACTGTCTACTCCTGCTGAGAATATATCACTGTGCAGGGACTAATACAGAAAAAAAGAGAAAAATTAAAGACAAATTTTAGCCTAGCTACAACAGCATTAACCTGGATTTGGAGTAATGCCTTGAAGTTAATCCAGGATTTTTCACAATCACTAACACCCAATCACTGATATTTTGCACCCTTTTCCTTTAGAGGTCTGGCATTAAATATGTAATTAGGACTGGATATTTACATTGTATGGGAAACACTGGGAAAAATCATCACCTTGGTCCTGCTGCACCAAGGACAGTGTTGGATAAAAGCTATAGAAAATACCTCTGGAGATATCTCTTGGGTGTATTATAGCTTAGAGTGTGATGGGTTCTCTAAATCCAGACAGTAAGTTGGGAAAAAAATCAGTCTTCATATTAATCTTTTTGTGTTCCTAATTGATTTTCTCACTCTAAGAAAAAAAAAATTACTAAACTGAATTTTGCAACTTTTATAAGGTTCATTAAAAAAGAAGGGAGAAACATGATGAATAAATTTGTGCAGTACCATGTGAATTCCCATTGCCAAATTACAGGGACATAGGGGAATTTAAAAAAAAAAAACAGGAAGGGAAGGAAAATTTTTTTGAGCACTCTTTAGGGAACATTTAATTCAGAGCAGGACCTTGAGATGTAACTAGTTATAATCTTGTATAAAGCCAGCAATAGAACAGATTTCACTTTAAGAACTTTCAAGGATATGTCAGCTTCTACTAGCAATCCCTCCAAAACAGCTAAGGAGTGTTAAAGCAAAACCTCAGATATAATCATCATAATGAGTTTAATTTTCTGAGATTTATGATTTGTTGTTCTATTACTGAAATCAGGGCTTTTAAGTTAACATTTTTTTTTTTTTAATTTCAAAACTTCTTTTTATAAAACTGATTCTAAATAATGTTGCAACTCTTAAGACATCTCTGTCCTTTATGGCGATGATTTTAAAGAGCAGGAAACTGAAACACTTTCTAAGTAATTGGATCAATTGCACAGATTCCCCAGGGCTTCTAAGAAGCATCTTGACTGAGTTGAATGAACTACTCTGAGTGCTGGCAATTCGTGGATCTTCAAAGAGAAGACTGTAAGTTAGTAGCCAGCATTAGCCAAGAAAGCTCTGTGGTGTCCTTATGTTTGAATCATGAGTGTCCCAAGAGAATCCATAGCATCTGCCTAGAGTACTAACAAGGTGAACTCTATCAATGCTTGCTCAGCTTTTGTAAAATGAATCATGGCATAACAGTAACCTAAGTATTCCACTTCCACAGCTTTATGTACAGAGCATAGAGTTCAACTATAATTCTATCATCTATTTTCAGATACTTGACATTATTTTTCCTTCCATAATCAAGAATTATACTACTAATAAAGCCCAGTTTACTCAGCTGCTATTCCACGGCATCTTAGAGATGTGAAACACAAGCAAGTAAGCAGTTTTACTGTTTGATACAAGATATTCAACTTCCTTTTAAAAATCTTTGCATGCACACATTTATTTTAGTTATATAAACCCATCCAGTAAAACTGCTTCTGTAATGAGACTGAAGTGTAAAACTCAACAGAAAACATGCTATAACCAGAGCAAAATGGAATCCAAGTCTGATTATGCTGTCTTTCTAAATAATCATTGCCATGATATACTCTGGGGAATCTCTGCAAGCCTTTTGAGTTTATGTGAATATAAGCATTGAAGTTACAATAATAAACAGTCAATTAACTAGCCCTTCCACATGGTAGCTAGTGGATACTGAAATAATATGGAATTCTCACATGTCATATTATCAACTTTACTGTTTTTTGAAGGGTTTTGTTTTTTATCTGTACATTGAGACTCAGATTGGTCTTGTCAAGCTTAAACACTGAAAATTTATGCATGCAGTCTCAGTCAGCAGGGTAAGCTCATTCCATAGCTCAGGAAAACAAATGGGGACCTCCAATTGGACATTCATCTTGTGCATTCTCAAAACCTGTCTTCAGATAGGTCAAATAATTTTCTGGAAGTGTCTGTATCTTTGGACTGATGAAAAGAGAATCTTTATCAATTTATTTAGTCCAGACAGGTATTTTAAGTCCTAAAAGTGCTACCAAAATGAATCCCACCCTGAATAAGAGAGCTTTTTTTCTGTGTTTCTGTTCAGAAGTTTGAATACTCTATGGATCAATTAGATATATCTATAGACTCTCTGGACTGTAAAGCAGACATTAAAATGCTCATTTCTAGGTATAACACAGGATATATATACTCACATCTTTGGAACACTATTCTGAAAATTAAATCCCACACGCAGATACGATGTGCACTTTCCTTAAGCATCTCATTAACCTCAGTGAAATAAAAATTAAATGTGACTTCGTGCTTACACTCATGGAACTACAGAACTGTCAAATTGGAAGGGATCTCTGGAGATCAGCATGACTAACTTTTTGCTCAAGGCAAGGTTGTGTCCAGTCCAATTTTGGATATGTCCAAGAATGAAGACTCTATAGCCAATATGGGCAACCTTAAATACCTATTGTTTAGTTTGATATATTCCTTATTATTTTAACACAATTTCAATTTCATAGTAATAACTACTTCTTTAGTAATTATATACAGAGATATGGCTGCAGTTACTCCAGATGTATCAAAGTTAGCTTTAATCTACTTCATGTTTTGGTAGCAATGCAATAGCAGCAGCAAAGGTGTTGTTGGAATGAAATAATTTCACATTTGTGTGATTTGATTTCTGCAATCCTATGCTACAGAAGCAAGGTTCATTAACATAGTAGAGGCTGACAAAGTATTAGAAATATTTCCATACTAACAGAATTCTACAACTAATGGAAATGCAGAAAAATAGTAAGGAGTACTGCTTTGGTTTGAGAGCTGAACTCTGCATATGTTGCTTTTTTATAGATATGTTTTCTGAGAAAAGCACACTACATTGGTGAACTCACTGAGCAGCCCAAATAAATTATGTTAGAGGAAATCTGTCAATCCTTGGTCTGCATACTCACGATCTCCAATAAACTGTAATCTCTTCTTCAATGTGACTCTCCTCCCATTTGTAACATAGCATAAATCCAGCTATTCCAAAGCTGATGCACCTTTCTGTGGTCTTCTAATCCAGCACTTAGTTGATTACTGTCAATTGGTTGTGCTGAGGAGTTCTGCTGAGTTTTCTCAAGCAGGAGTGGCTAGACAATTGTTTTATTTTGTTGTAGGGAGGACAAGCTGTCCTAAAAGAAAGAGCAGCACTTACTAATGAAAAAAAGGAAAACAAAAAAAGAGATGAATTAAATATAAGAGAGAGGAAAACTGAGATTCATCCAAGGGAGGGGTAACAGGCATTCACATGTAATCTAGTAAAGCTGAGCTCCCCTTGTAGTCAGTGGAGAGAATTTGCAAAGCTTAGTTCAGTCTAAAAAAAAATATGGAACAGGTTATATAAACCATCTTACAAAACTGGTTCTTTTTCTCCACTGACTGTAATGGGGCCCACGGTGACCAGCTGAGTTTTTGACACCTATTAATGCAAATGCTTACAGCTAACCAAGACAAATCACACCCTAACAGTCTGCAAGAAAATGCCTTTTCCAGTCCTCTTTTTCTGTCTCTCTCTGGGATAAAATGGAATTTCTGGGAAATATAGGCAGTTTTGGGTTAGTTTTTGTTTGTTGTAGTTTTTGCTTTGTTTTGTTTTGTTTTGTTTGGGTTGTTTTAATTTTTTTTTTCTTTCTTTTTGCAGGTCTTTGGATGCATTGTCATAGAAAAGGAAGCTGCAACTGCAGCAAAGAACTTCCAGTGTATAAAGCTTAGTGATGTTTAAGCCTCAAAACATCCTTAACAACATCAACAACTATTTGCATTTATTTTGTAGGATTAGAAGGAGAATTACTTTGTTATGCAGACCTAGAAACAGATTGTTGGTTTAATTTCTCGATTATCTGTATTGACTTTCACAGGGGAAAATAGTTATCAAACCACACTGTACTGTGCACCATATCCTCTATCATTAGTTCCCATTACTTGAACAGAAGGAAACTATATGTGGGGATAAAAACCATGCTGTGTTACCACTGTGCAGAGGCACCATGAGCAAAGGGAATGCCTGAAGGAACCTATATCCCAGCCTCATTGCATAGAAGCAAAGGGAATGACTGAAGGAACCTATATCCCAACCTCATTGCATAGAAACAGTAACAGGTCATTGAGCCCAATGTTATCCTCAGTTATATGAGGTTATAAGAACTAGCTTTGGTTACATACTTCCCAGGTTCCCTGGGTGAAGAAAAGGCATATTTAGAAAGCAGAAGAGAAATAACTTTGACTTTTAGAAGATTCATTTTTTCCCTCTTAAGTCATCCTGGGGCTAGGTTTCTGCAATAAATTTAGCCATTGTGAATATATGTAGGGTCCTACTTTAAGGGCTAAAGGTATATTTCCTTTTTCCAGGATAAAAAAAGTGTAATGAAACAAGCATGAAAGGAATGCTAGTGCAGAAAAGGATGCATATCGTGTTGTGCTACTTCCGGGCAGAGGGGTAGGTGAGTGATAACGCTGTAATGCAGGAATGAAGCTGAAACATGGCAAAGCACTCACTACTTCTCCTTCAATGAGGTTATTTCATAAAGTACATTGATTTTATTAAGAATAGAAAGTAACTTTTTATTTTTCTCTTTAACTTTGTAAGTGCTCATGTTAAAGTCTTCGAAAATCTGTTCTTCCAATTCTGCATGCTGAGAACTACTCTATACCATATTTACTGCATTAACAAGCCATCTGACCTCTTTAAAATATGTGCCAATGGAGTCTAATAATATTAAAGGGATTCAAATACAAATGATAGACTGTTTCATAACTGTGCAGAGAGAATCCAGTGATTAGGGATGTGGGATATGGGGAAAGACACAGGACTGGGTAGGTCTGGATTAGAAAACAGCTTCCAATTGCTTCTGTGTTTGGTGCTGTGGAATTTATAAGTTTTTTTTTTCTTGTAAAGTCATAGGAGAGCCAGTAGGGAAGAATTATAAAGCTGTTTGAACCTACAGCAGTACCAAGTGCTCAGGATTAAACTAAAACTTTTTAAAAGTTCATATCAAGCAGACTCTATGAAGCTTATAGCTGGTCTATCCTTTCCAGGGTAAAAATTCAGTGAAAGGAAAAAAGTGACACAGTGCGTAAGTACAGAAGGTTTGCAATTTTCCCTTCTGCATTTGACATTTAAATTGGATGGATATGGGCCAAGGACTGGAAGAGTAGAATTTACATGGGACAAGTTAATATGCATTGGCACAGAGCTTTGTGTTCATGCTTGCTCGCCTAGCTCCTGCTGTTGTTATAGAAAGCTCTGGATAACCTGATATAAGACTCATGCTTTAGCAATCCATACTGTGAAGAGTTTTACTGAAACAAGATATTAACTTTCTTCTAGTAATGGCTTTTTTTAAATGCCGTTTTCTTGCCATAGCATTTCCTTATTCTGTATCAATTATTTAAATAAAAAATATTTTGTGGTTCTTTTACTGACCACAAGCTGAATACTGGTTTAACGTCATAAAGACTTGTTAATACTTTACTATTATGAGGTTGAAAATATCATCCTTTTTGTGAATTGGGGTATCTATGGCTGGATCCATTGTTCAATTTTTGTCTTCTTCCTACCTATATATCTCTGCTCCAGTATCACAAGGTGCTTTTGTAGTTTCCTTCTGATTGTGTGGCTGAATGTATGTATGTGTATATTTACATGCCAGTCATCCAATATAATGATAATAAGTTTTGTAATCATTGTTAGATTTGTACAAAGAAAACACCTAGGAAAGAAACACTTTATCTCTCTTTCTTCAGCCAAATGAATAGGAAGGATTTCTGTGTTTTTTTGCTTTTGTTTTTAAGTAAACAAAGCTCCTGATTTGAAGGCTGACTGAGGTAGGATTCAGCCACAAATTCAGACATCTAACTGGAATGTAACAGATAGACTTCTATATGTGAGTATGGTATCTAAGCCACTGCTGAAGTCAATGAAGATCTAATCAATACTGTTGAGGGCTGAAGATGGAGGTATGTAGTGCTAGAATTAGCAAATTGTCAGCATTACAGCTCTCTGGGCTCAGTTGCCTTTATTGACTATAGGTGTATTACTGCTCTATCAGGCAGTATTGAGTACCCAAGAGGTGTGCATAGAGCCTGAAGATATACATAATATATAATTATTTTTATTTTTCAATGCGTTTATATTTTGGGCACAAAGTATTCTTCCAAGATGAATAGTAACACCTATTCCAAGTGCCAGTTTAATCTGATTTTATTGGGAAACATGAAGTTTCCTTCCTATCTAAGTGGAAGCTTCTGCAAATCCTATTCCCTGAGAGAATTTTGAATGGGAATTGTGGCCTGGTGTATGTTAATTTAGGTTCTTCTTAGTGCTCTATGGGGCCAAATCACTGTCATGTCTGATAAGTTTCCTTGTTATTTGCAGTTATTCCCTTGTTTATAGCTGTTTCTAAAGTACCCTAGGTGCTCCAAGTTAAGTCATGCAAAAACAAAACATGAGAAATGAAATCTTGAAATCTTGCCAGCTTCTGTCTGTTTTATAGAGAGATGAGACAAAAAAAAAGGAAAATCTCACAATTCAAGTTTGTTTTTTTTTTTTTTTGTACAATTCCATAATATTCTATTTTCTTTAGAATGAACCTTAACTCTATGTATCCTGAATGTCTTAAGTAGTTGGAAATCTTAAAAAGCAATTTTATTTCTATGCTTTTGTAGCATGGACTGATGTCCTGCATCAGACTGAGCAATAACAAAGTCCAAAAATAATCTAATTTTCATTTGGTCATCCTTTAAACCTGATTTGGCTGAGATAAAATTGATAATGGTTAAACATCCAATATACTGAGCACTGCTCTCCTCTCCCTGGATTTTGGCTCATGTGCAGTTTGCTGTAGTGACAGTCCTTCTATTGCTGTAATGCTTGTTTGGTCACATCTCTTCAGATTTCCAGAAGCCTCCTTCTTAAGCAAATCGCAAGAACTCGCTACACCTTTCACACCCATTGTATTACATATATAAATGAAGAAGTGAAGAAGCAGTGTAATTAGGAAATGCCAGCTTACTATGTTTAACAGAAAATGAAGGAAATTTGCAGAAACAGGAGGCTCACTGGTTACCCACCATGTTTATGACAAGTCCTACCTGATGCATTACAACCAGCTTCACAGAATCACAGAATAACAGAATGGTTGAGGTTGGAACGGCCTTCTGGAGGTCATCTTCTGCAACTTTCCCCTGTCCAAGCCAGGTGTCCTGGTTTCAGCTGGGTCAGTTATTTTTCTTCCTAGTAGCTAGTACAGTGCTATGTTTTGGCAATAGTCTGAGAACAATGTTGGTAACACACCAATGTTTTGTTGTGGCTCAGTAGCACTTACCCTGATCAAAGACTTTCCAGTCTCTCATTCAGTCTGCCAGTGACAAGGGACACAAGAAGCTGTGAGGGAGCACAGACAGGATACCTGATCCAAACTAGCCAAAAGGGTATTCCATACCACAGCACGTCATGCCCAGTACATAAACTGGGAGGAGTCACCCAGAAGATGTTACTCACTGCTCAAGTTGGGCTGGGTGTCGATCAGTGAGTGGTGAGCAATTATGTTGTGCTTCTCTTGTGTTTATGAGCTTTCATCCTTTCATTCAAAAAAGAATTGCTTTCCCAGTTATTAGTATCATTATTGTTTGTGTTGGAATTCTTTCTATTATCACTATATTTTTATTTATTTTACTTATTAAACTGCTCTTATCTCAACTTGTGGGATTTGCATTCCTTCTATTCCTCTCCCTATCCGGCTCAAGGAGGAGAAAGGAGGGAATGTGAGCAAACAACCGGATGGTACTAAGTTACCGCCTACCTTTTAACCACAATACAGAGCCACCTAGAGACAGTTGCCCTAAACTGCGCCCAGATGGTGTAGTTTAACATCTCTGAAGATGGAGATTCCACAACCTCCCTGGGCAGCTTATTCCAGTGCTGACTCATCCTCACAATAAAAAAAATCCTTGTTTCCTGATGCTCAGAAGAACCCTCCTATGTTTCAGTTTGCATCCATTATCTCTGATCCTGCCACTGGGCACCACCAAAACCAACCTGACTCCATCCTCTTTGCACCCTCATTTCATGTGTTGATATACATTGATAGGATCCCCTGAACCCTCTCTTCTCCAGGGTGAACTGTCCCAGCTCTGTTTTTCCTCATTTTTGAGGTAATCCTTGCTTACATATAACTGAAAAAACAAACAAACAAACAAACAAACAAAAACAAAACCAAAACCAAAAGACTGAAAGCATTAGCATACATCACAAGATATTTCGGCTTAAAAATATTGCTGCATTTGTGGAACAGCCAGACACCAAAGAACAGTAGTTTTTAATTAGCCCAATTCAAAGACTCAGTAGTCTAAGTGTATGAACAAATCATATTTAAAAGGTTCAAACAAGGACAGTGCATTGTATGCCAGACTTGTTTCACCAGAAACCTCTTCTAGAACTTCCCTCTAGCTACATCTTGTTGCTTTTTTTTTATAATCTAATATTTCAATATAGAAGGGAAATGCAGTGTTTTTTATCCTTCACATTAGACCACACATGAGAGCTGTATTAGGTCCCTTTGCTTTTTGAACACACAGGCAGCCTGGGCATTATCACTCACTCTGGTTTTTGCCCCTAGGAGAAACTCTTCACTGACTGGTGTTTCACTCTGTGTCAGTTTAGACATTGTTTATTTCTCCCTTCTCACAGTAATGATTACTAAACATTTATCTAGAAACATAAAGATTCTTCAGACCTACTTCATAAAAGGAGCACAAAGGAGACCAGCAATGGGGCAAGTTCAGGCCACTCACCCACTCATGGTTTACAACAAAATGGGCTTCTCTTTTAGATATTCCTTATTCTGCTTCAATAGGCATACTCCATGTTAGGGCTTTCTTGTCAGAGCACTGATAATTCTAGTTTTGCTAGGAGCTCTGGAAGGCTAAAAAAAAAGATACACATGATCTAAGTGTTACTTACATCAGATAACATATCTATATGAGAAGAAAGAAATGAGTAGTGCATTCATTGTAAGGAGGCTGTTGTAAATCAAGGTGCAGGTGTGTATGTAGGAGTAGCTTCTTGCCACTGCTTGTGTAAGCTCTGGAAGAGATCAATAAATCAATCTCATTCTTGTCTGTGATCTTTTGTATCAGGGAAGCTTGCTAGCTGAAGTTTTAATACATCCCAGGTACCCTCTATTTTGTGTGTTAGAATTCATGTCAGGCTGTGGTTAAAAGGCAAGATGAAGCATTCCTCCACTAGCAGACATTTAACCACTATATAGCAATTTTGTTTCAGATGCCAGCTTGGCAAAATGCCATTAATAAAGGAGTGTAGCATAGTGGAGAGCTTCCTAGCACAGCTTCTGAATACTGGCTGGTGTTACATGGCTGTAACTGGAGCTGCTCAGAAATGTTGTGGTGCGACTGTTCTTTTAGAAAGTTAAATCTGAAATCTTCTGGTATTAATATTTGGTGAACATCATCCACCCAATACCATATCTTGACTTCTGGCCATCCACTTCATCCAGTGGCTGACAGAGCTCCAGGTATGGAAATCTTTCTAGAGGATCAATCCATGAACTTGTACCTGAAAGTATTGTACCTCTGGGTCTGTGGCAGTATGTCAAGGGAAATGCCCATGACACACCAACCAGGAGATGTTTAGACATAAGCAACTTAAGCAGTTGGCTAAGGCATCAAAATAAGGGGATAACATCATCAGCTCCAAGGGAAAATAACTGGGAAGTGGGTGTAGGTAAGATTGCAGGTGGACAGAAGTTTGTGAACCTTTTTCTATTTGGGGAGGAACTTATACTTTGTGTGCATGTAAATCTTTGTATTTTTAGCAGATTCTGTTCAGAACAAGGGCCTTATCTGTCATTCAGTCACTGCTTAAAGATTATTTCAACTGCCTCTGGTTTAAGGCCATTAAGTGTAGTGCTAGTTTACATTGCAGTTGTCATTACAACCATCCCCCTCAAGTGCCATAACCTCAATCCCCAACATGATTAGATTTGTTGGGGATTAGCAAAAGGTGAAAAAGTCAGAAAATTCACTGGGTCCACTTGGCCTGTAAACTGAGTGAGCCTTTCTGTAACTGCTACAGCAATGCATACTCTTACAGTTAGAATGGGGGCAAAACTGAAAGAAAGGGTAGACAACAAAGTATGCAATGCCATAAATGCACAACTTGATAGAAAAGGCATATCAACCATCTCTCCCTTCAGAAGGCTTGAAATCACAACTCTTTGAAGCTCTACGTACTCCCACTTTGACTGGTATCATTGGGAACTATAGACCTCATGAGTTTAGAAAAATCCATGAGTTTAGAAAAACCCAGTATTTTCAAATATAACTCTGTGTTGTAAAGAACAGCAAACCTCCTCCAGTCAATCCTGCACTGTAATTCCTGTATTAGCCACAATAGAGATATCTTCTAGATAGTTCATATGTTGAAGATTTCACGTTAGATAATTTGCCACATCTTTCAGCAAGCTGTTGCAATGGTTAATTACTTACCCTGCTAAAAATGCATGCCTGTGTGAATTTCTAGTCTGAATTTGCCTAGGATTTGCTCCTGGCTATTAGATCTCACACATGCTATTTCTGTTCTGTCAAATAAATACTGTCAGAACTCTCCCTCCACAGTACTTTGCAATACCTGATCACAAGATAGCAACATAACGAAGGAAAAGGGCTCTTTGACTGTTTGTGGTACAAGTACCTTGCACTCTGAGTCTGTTTTTTACTCCTACCTTCACTCTGCAGTCTGAAAGCTATCCAGTCAAAGTTGTCTATGAGCAACAGCCCTCATGAGCCCAAGACCTTTCTTTACTTCTAATGTAAGATGGGCAAAAAGATAGATGCTAAAATTAACCCCATGGATATGTTTGTCTCTCCAACTGATTTACAGAGGGAGGCTGGTGGATGCTAGGGAGGTTAGACAGCTTTTTGAAAGCCAAATATATGTGAGATGGCTTCCTCCTTACGTGACGCAAGCTGTTCAAAAGGACAGCTAGTACTTAAATACCACAGTGGTTGGTGTTTTTAACTGAAAATATAAGGAAGGCATCCAGCCTAAAAACCTTCTGGTTATTGGCTGTGGCATTTTAGAGTGCCAGCATTGTATGTGTACAAGGGATGCCTGTGGGAACCCAGAGATTTCTGACTGCAGCATAACTGACTGATCTATGAATATCTTGCCATTACGAAGGTTCATTTAATTTTCCAGCCCAGATCTGTCCAGGCCCATGCAGCAGTCAGAGGCCGTTGATTCAGCTGAGCAATCGCATCACAGGATGAACCCACTGCACTGTGAGGGCTGACCACAACCACTGGGGGATGTGCACCCACACATGGCTGTCTTAATGAAAGGGAGACATTGGCAAAGGCAGGCTGAGGGTCCAGATGTGTGTCTACAGCTCTAAAGAGCCTAAAATAGGAACGGAAGGAAGGGGACCCAACACGAGCCACAGAAGCAGGCAGTGACCTCATTGTTTATAGTGGCAAGTGAATGATTTAGGAGAAAAGCAAGTCAGAAACCTCATTATGAGCATAGTTTTCAGCATTGTATATTGTGAATACTATATGTGGTGAGGGGCTTTCTGTTGATATTTTGTGGGAGGGTTTGGTAGTGTCTCAATGTGTCTTTCTGTATATCTTGAAACAAAAGTTTTTCCTATGGCAGGGGAGTTGGAATTGAATGATCTTAAGGTCCTTTCCAACCCTATTCTATGATTCTATGAAAAATGATGTTGACCCTGACTCTCTTCTAAAGGATCTCTACAAGATTAGCCTTCAATAAAGCATTGCGTGCTTGAGAATGACCAGGGATATCCAGGGCAGGGTGGAGTTCAGAGAATAGTGGGTAACTGAAAGGAAGTGCCTAATTCCAAAGCTTTGGAGAAAGAAGTCAAAAACTCAATGGAGCCAGGCCATAGAGTGAATCTGCCTACTGTCACCACCTGCAATTTAAATCCTGAAACCCTTCTGAGTCCTTGAGGCAACCCATCACCATATCTATGCTTTACCAAGTCACAGAAAAGCTGTCCTTTTCATGTAGATGCTTTGCAATTTTTTACTTCATTTGAGGTAAAATGTTCTGCATTTTAGGTGAGCATCCTGATTACTGCACTACTGTGTTCAACTACAGAGGGGTAAAATCTCTTCCACTTCCCTGAATTTCTGAAATGTCCTTTTGTGTCTAGCACTAAACAAAGTATTTTCTTTCATCATCTCCAAATTTATTGCTAATTCTTGACTGAAGAAAGTCCAATTTACAAACTGTATTAGTTCCCCAAACCCACATACTGAGTGAATAAATAATTTTAAGAGGAAAGGAGAAGAGGGTTGCCTTGTTTTCAAACAAATTGTGGTGACATGGTCAAGCAATTCCCCTCAGAGCAACCTAATTCAGCATCGTTTTGGGTCTCAGTCAGATAAACTTTTTCTACAGTAATTCAGAATTGAGGTCGTGAGAGTGCTGCTTTGTTGTTTTCATGATGGTGATTTTTTCATCAACTATCATTTTTTCTTTCATTCACCAGTTTTCTGTTATTATATTCAGTTAGCCAGTGCTCCTGAACTTCTAGAGTTCCTTTATTAAGATCAGAGAGTGCTTGGCATAATGGGTTCTTATTTCCAATATACTGATGTATCCTAATATAACAAGACCCTCAGCATAGTTGATAAATACTATTTTCATACTAGCAACAATCAAAAAAAATCAGATGATGGTAAAAATAAAACTATCAAGACTTTTCTAAATGAAAAGTCAATAAGTTTGCTTCTGTGCTTAGAGACTACAGATGTGAAACTGGAGTTGTTGGCAAAGCCCAGTGGCAGTATTGCCCTGCAAACTGTTTGCTGTGCAATACTTTAACTTTGTGTGGTTGGCTGCTATGGGAAAACGATTTATAGCTGTGAGGTGGATAGCATGATCAGCGTAAGCTGTTTTTATTATTTACCACATACTCTGAAGCACGGCTCTGTAATATTAAGAGCCTGCTTGAACTAATACTGCACTGTATTTTTTTGTTTATGGTCTGTTCTTTGCGATTTACTGCACACTCCAGCCTGGAGCTTGGCAGGCTGCAAACCTTGGAGTTTGGGCAAAGAGTGAACTTTTATCTCTGCCAGAGTCACCAGGGCAGGGTGGGAGACCACAAAGCCCTGTATCCACCCAAGCACGCTGCTGAATCAGGACTCCCATCCAGCAGCAGCCCGTGGCTGGCTCATCTGACAACACGGGTTTACACTTCTCTGTAGTGCTGAGTCTCAGCAAAAAGCTGAAAAAAGGGAACCTGACTGAAACCACAGGAGCAGACTTTTCCAGCCATCAGAAACCCTTAATGTGGCACACACAAGGAAGGCAGAAATTGACGGTAAGAATATAGATACATTAGTTTACTGCAGGCAGTTTCTGTGGGGGAAAATGTATGCCAGGGGAGTAGTAAGCACAAACACACAAAACATGCTCTAATTTGCTTTGTAAAATTAATCTCCAAACACAAACATACCAGAGCTATTACAGACTGTAAACCCTGTAGCATGCAGAGTTTTTCCAGCCTGTTTACAGCCCTCCTCTTGCTGGCATGTGCAGAAAGGTATGAAAACACAAAGTTTGAATCATGAAATGAGCCACAAAAAAAGCAGGGACATTGGCTGATGTAGCTTTTGGCTTCAGGGAGATCTTCCTGTAAGCATTGCAAGAGTGGTTGCGTGGGTCTTGAAGCAATTCTGCTTCTTCTCTCTTTCTTCCTTTCCAGTCCATGAATTGCCATCAGTCCTTTGCTATCTCCAAACTGTCATGTCTGAAAAATAAACAAGTTAATAAAGATACAAAAATAATTAAATAAATAAATACCTCCTTTTAACCTGGACATGTTCTTACCTTTTGTTAACATGTCCACTCAAACAGATGCTTGAGAAAATGAGTGTGCGAAGCACAGGCAGAAGCAGGCAGTCCCAGAAAAAGGAGAGGAGGTGGCAGGTACTGAAGTCATGAAGGTAACAGAGGAAAACTCCCATGGAGTATCAGCTTACATGGGCCAGTCTTCTAATCACTCCAAAACACTGTGTATTTCATTGGTGGGAAGCACTGGGAATCTCACTAAGAGACCAGCTTGTCTCTGTCTTAACTGTTGCACAATTGATGTGAAAAACCTGGTTCATGGCCTGACATGATTAGGACTACAGATAATAATTTTTCTTGCTTTTTTTTCTTCTTTTTTTTTTTTTTGGTGTTGCAACTGTAGTTTAAGAAACCACTGCCTCCCGCTGTTTTTTACAAACTCTTTCATCAAGTTGGCTACCCTTCTCACATCAGTAAATGCCACACAATCATCCCTTACCCATTGCAGCTCTCAAAGACACTCAGTCCATTTTGCTCCTACCCGGTCGTTTACTACATCTGAGTTACAGAGATGAGGAACACTAGGTCATGGACAGTCACAGACAGCTTTAGGTATTTGCTAGATCTACCAGAGGACATCTGAGTATGCCTCAAAGACAGGACAAAATGGCAGGACATTCTTAACACTGGAGTTGAGAGACATCTGCATACACAATATAAACCCAATCTCATATAATATTTTGCTATCTCTTTAGAAGTGATTCTTGGAAATCATAAAGAGGATGCATAATCACAATTATACTGAATAATTAACATCATTCCTGCAGGGTGTGTCATGTTTGTCTAATGCAGGTGTAGATTATGAAGACATGAAGCTCACAGATCAGGATACTCAATTTAGGTGTCTGAATGTAGGTGCCAGACTTTCCCTTCTCACCACTAGTGATTTAATACACATTGTTTAATGAACTATGCTGCTCTCCATAAGGCACACACCTTCTTTGGTCAGTCAATGACCTCTATTAGCAGCAGTAAACAATTAGGATTCTGGCTACTCAGATGATGCTAATGTCATATGTGATACTCCTGCAGGACATCACAAGTATCTCTTAGGGTCCCATGTCTTCTCTGCTCCTGTCTTGGATGCCATCTAACACCTCATATGATAAAAGACACCAAGATTTAGGCAGCTGAATCCCATCACATATATCTGTTTCATTCTAAAAAAATTTATAGCTTGTTGGAACAACTCCAGAGGAGAGCCATGAGGACGATCAGGGGACTGGAGCACCTCCCCTATGAAGATGAGAAAGTTGAGGCCATTCAGCCTGGAGAAGAGAAGGCTGTGTGGAGATCTCATAGCAGCCTTCCAGTATCTGAAGAGGGTTTATAGAGGTGCTGGGGAGGGACTCTTCATGAAGGACTGTACTGAGAGGGCAAAGGGTAATGGGTTCAAACTTAAACAGGGGAAGTTTAGATTGAATCTGAGGAAGAAATTCTTTACTGTAAGTGTGGTGAGGCACTGGAATGTGTTGCCTAGGGAAGTTGTGAATGCTCCATCTCTGGCGGTGTTCAAGGCCAGTTTGGACAGAGCCTTGGGTGACATGGTTTAGTGTGAGGTGTCCCTGCCCATGGCAGGGGGGTTTGGAACTAGATGATCTTAATGTTCTTTCCAACTCTAACTATTCTATGATTCTATGAATACATACACTGCAGACTCCTTCTTGCAGTGATTCCTCACAATTGCTCAAGTCCCCCTTCCTCTCCAAACCAAGCAAAACCAAATCTGATAACACCAGACCCACCTGCAATGGTCTCTCTCTCTGTACATTTGTTTTTACACATACTTTGGTAGTGCTTCTTCCTTAGAGCTTAGCTTTTATTTCTCTTTCCTCTTTCCTGTGCACACTTGGTTTTCTAAATCTTCAACAGAGGTACACCTGAGGCATACCCACAGACCTCAGTGCAGGTAAATCAAGAGGTTAAAGTACTCTTCAGGATTTACATTAATAAGGATACTGTGGTTAACTGTTATACCACTATTGTATCCCAAAGTATGTAACGCACTCTGGCCTTTATCCTACCATGCAACATCATTAAAAAGCCCTTTTTGGAAATAAGCCACTGCAAACCAATAACCTTGCAGTAGGGAATTTTTGAATTTTACTGAAAAGTTCTTATTTAACATGAGCATGAAAGGCAAATCAGACTTCATGCGTATAAGATGCACACACTGGTATGCTGTGCTATGTTAGTTAGTTACCACCGTCTTGTACTGAACACCTCTATTTATACATTCTTCTGGTTTTCTTTCTGTGTAGGTTCTGACCTCTTTGCAGGAGAAAGGCAACCTTTGTTAGCACATAATGCCAATAAACTTTAATTAGTTTTGCTTTGATCACTCAAAATTAAAAACAAACAAAACCCCCTCAAAAAAAAAAAAAAAAAAAAAAAATGGAACAAAAAGTCATGAAACAATGTTAAAATTTAAAAAAAAAACCTTGGCTTCATCGGATTATGTTAAAAATTGCTCTTTCTGGAAATTTCTGTTTCCACCATGACAGTAAGAAAAGTGTTTGATGAGCCAGAGGGGCACAGCAGAGAGGAAGCTGACTTCTTGGGAGGATTTTTCCTTCACTGAAAAGTGAAAATATTGCACACTGTGAACTTGCTCCAGAGACAGATATCATGATAACTGATAGCAAAAACACGGCTATCTTCACTGAAATATTCCTTCTGTTTTAAACCTGAAACGGGTGTCATTTATTGATGAACACTGTGACTATATAACAGGTAAAACCTGAATCTCCAAAAGCCTAAACTGCAAAATAAAAAACAGGCTTCAGCCTGTGTACTGGAGAATCAAAGAAGCTGTATAATATTTATAAGATTGCAAGCAGATGTTTGAAATCAATAATCTTTATTTTGAGAGTTATGGTCTAGTTGTCATAAAATGATGGTCGCTTGGAACTCTGTGAGGAGCCATTACCTGCTGGAAGTGGTGCGTTGCGGGAATCTGTTACGACATCAAGAAAACTGGAAAGCTCCAGCAAAGCAATCAGCATTATGTCATGGCAAGTCCAAGACATTTCTCTTTTCCTTTCTATGTCAGTGTGTGTTATAGCTTTAAAGGAATGTGAGAGAGATGACAGTCAGAACCCATGAGACGAAGGAAGTGATTTTCCACTAAAATGGCAGGAAATGTCTCTCTCACCCTGCGAGGCTGTTCTAATTCAGGGCTTCCTGGGGTTTTGTGAGGACACTACATGATTTCATCTGTGCCCTTTGGCTATCTGCAGAGACATTCCAGCAGAAGCCTATTATGCTCCCTTTGTGAATATGGATACTATCTCCAGAAGATTTTTTTGGCCCTTCAACTCCTTGGGACTACTGGATTGTGCTGCAAAGTTTTGTGCAAAGTCACTCCTGGGCTACTGGGATTCCTGTACCTGGATTACATTAGCCATCACTCATGTGTTAGGGCCAGTAGCAGGGGAGCAGCTGGCCTCATGAGAGCATGGTGTCATCCCTGGGGTCTGTTCTGTGGTAGGGACTATTGAGTCAGGACATGCCTGTGGATGATGGCAGGTCATGCAGTGTGAAATCTTTTTTACCCTGCCCTCAATGGACTGCAAAAGCTGTATTTCCCTTTGCAGAAGGTCAGCAGGATAGCATCCTGTTTCGCTCAAAAAGGAGTAACTACAGAAGTGCCTTGTACAAAAATTAAGATGCCTTCATGGCTTGAAGCGGCTCCCATGTTCTGTTTCCTTTTTTCTTACTGTTTGCACTTTTCACACAGTATCTGCAAACTTTCAAAACCTGCTCTGTGCCTGATACTTCCTAATTCTCATGTATGAGTGTTCACTGCCACAACTATCAGTAAGGTCTAAGTTTGCAACCTCTGCCATGCTACCCCTTACACCTGCAAGTGCCTCTCCCTATCAGGTATCTGTGACCTTCTCCACCCTGCTCTGTGGTGACACCCTGCTCTGCTTCCCTGGACCTCACCAGTCAGTCTTAGTTTAAGCTAAGAAACTGACTGTGAGTGCAAACTGCAGGGGAGGCAGAACCAGAATGATGCTGGGAGCAGGGATGCTCTTGGCCTGCCAGGGAAGCAAGGTTTTCACAATACAGCTCTCTTTCCTTGAGAGAAAAATCTTTGACTGGTACTAAAACTGACTGGCAAGATGCAGCAGGGTCATAAAAGGGTGTAAGTGGACATGGCAAGTCATTTGGCTGATCTGGTTACAGCAATCTTCCCCGGGAAAAGCCATTGCACAGCAGATTCGTGCCTCAAGAGAATTGCTCTGTCTCACCACCATTTTCTAGGCTTTGCTTTTCCAGTTTTTTATGCTTTGTACTCTCATGGGCAATGATTGCTGTCATTGCTATGTAAATTAGAGCTGCACTATTTCTTCTAATTACTTGCTGCAGGCATATGAAGGCATGATGTTGAGATCTGAGAGCACAGCCCCAGCAGATCCAGACGCTGGCAAAGCTGTCTGTGGCTCTGTGCTGGACCAGACTGTCTCCCTTGGGAAAAAGGAGTACAAAGGATTGACAGCTTTAAATGAAGTAACGGGGAAGACTGGGAGGGAGAAACCCATAGCTTTAGCAGATCTTTACATGTAACATAAATCCTCCCCTCCCTTAATCCCCATGAGGACAGTTTTGGGTAGCATCTTTAGCCACCACCCCCGGGCCACTTTAGCACACAAAGAGCAAGAGCACATGTTCTTCCCCCAAAAACCTTCAGAAATTAGCTCATCCTTCTCTCTGGAGTCATAAGGCTGCACTGGGATTCATGCCCTGTGTCTGTCCCTGCTGAGAAATACTTCTGTGTTGCTTGCAAAAGAGGTTAATAGGGGACAAGAGCAGGCACTGTATGAAGCCTGCCTTTGTGCTCCTGGCCACCCGCCCCACTAACACCATGAGACTGGGGGTGGGGAACCCACATGGCTTTCTGCTGAAGGCAGGAGCATCAAGCATCTGACCTCACTCTGCCTTCTGGATGGACGGCGGAGGATCATAGGTTGTGATATTTTAGATGTGGTGGATGCAAGGAGAGAAGCAGCTCCTTCTGCCATACAGGAATGGAACAAGTTGCTCTGATAGCTTAGAAGAAGATCTGTGATTTAGGAGCATGCTTTTTCTCTCAAAGTTGTAAACCTCCAGCTAGTTTAAATGCCAGTTCAAAGCCTCCAAACCTGGTGGCCCCCATCTTTGGGGCAGATGGAAGAATGGGGAGAACTGGGATATTCACAGGCTTTGCTTAGTGCAGGGTAGTGCTGCTCTGTCCTTGATCACTCCACATCCCCATGCATTGTACTGCCCATGTGGAGGACCACAGCTCAGGAGGGACCCTGCTTCTCCTGGGTGACAAATTTGTAAGAGCTACACAGATATCCAGATGAGTTAGTCTTAGGGATAGGGTTTTAAGAGAAACCCTAGGAAGTGTATGAACCGCAATCATACCATGTGAATTAGCACTGGGGCACACCATTTCTGTGTGACACAATGCCTCATGCAGGCCATGCCTGCCGTGTGGCAAAGCAAAGGTGGTATAAGACCATTTGTAGTGTGATAAAGGCGTTTCTGATACACTGTGTTAAGTTTCTTTGATTTGCTCTCTTGGCAAGCCCTCTTCCCATGTCATGTCAGGATGCTTTCTGTACTGAAGAGTGGGATGTATTAGGTTACAAGTAAGGGTAGAAAGGTGTTTCCTGTGTACCCACTGGGACCAGGTTGATTGTCCACTCCCATCCCTGGGGTCAGAAGGCGGACAAGAAATGGTGGAGACAGACGTGAAACCTCTGCCCATGCAAACAGTACACCATGCATCACAGACCCACCCTAAAGCTGTGTGTTTCCTCCTCTCTGCAGCTGCAGGGGAGAAGCTCTCTTTGCCTCCAGGCCCTTGCTTGGGCCACCACAGGCTGTGGGTGCTGTGTAGCAGAATCCTGTCCTTCTGACTGTGTTGCAGGACCTGCATAGGAAAGCCTGTCTGGGTGGCCCTGTGAGCCCAACTGGGAAGACTGGCAAATGCACAACTAACTTCACTGTCTGAAAAAAATGAGGAATTTTGGGTAAACTTCAAAGCTTGTCAAAGCTAAGGTACTTCTGGCTGCCGAACGGTAATGTTTTGTCTTGAAGCTAGTAGGAAATGATTAAAGAGTATTTTGGCATGAACTCTGCAGGGAGTTTTTAGCCATCAGTGCTCAGAGCAAGGCTGATATTATGGGGAGGGGTCTCCATCAGGACAGATGGAGCGCTGCGGTGCTGAGCTTGAATGGGAATGCAGAGACTCCCATGAGAGGCAGAAACATGCCCATGAAGGACGGTGGGAGAGCATCTTTGATCAATTTTCTTTGTGTATACAGGAGAGCTGACAGCATGAATTATTTCTCCTCCTTGCTCTTCCTTCGCTCACCCAAGCAGGAACTCTTAACGCACTAAATACACACCACAGATGTACTTGGAGTACAGACAAAAAACCCTACACACCAGACAATAGAAGGGATGAAGCCAATATATTATATAGCTTCTAGGCGCCTATCTCACAGTTTTTCTGGAGTCAGGCTCATAGTTTGGGAACTGAGAGGAATGACAATATTGAAATCTATAATTAAAGACAGAGTGGAAAAGCGTTAGCAGCTGCCGTCAAAATGCGTGCTGCGGCCTAAGCAGGAAGGGGTCCGCGTGGGAAAGAAGGGGAAGGGGCAGAAGAAACCTTTCCAAAGCTTGGATCCGGATAGGTAAAGGGTATCAGACCCGGGTATCTGCAAGCTTTAAAGGAAAAGCCTTGTCGCCACATCGTGGCCAAGAGAGGCCGCTCACTTGCGAAGCGGGGAAATCGGCCCCTCTCCCTCCGCTCCTGAGAAAGGATGGATGACACAGAGCGGCGCGCTCCCCTGAGGGCAAGCTGCAGGGCATTACGGATGAGAGCAGCAGCAAAGATAGGGGGTCAGCAGCACGGCCGGAGGAAACGGGGCGCGGGTCTCTCGGAGTGCGGCAGTGCCCCGTGGACGCCTGATGCGGTGCGCGGCTCAGGCGCTCCCTCTGGTGCCCGTATCGGGCCGGCTAGGAGCGTGTGAAATAGCCCGGGCCTCAAACACCGGTGCAGGATGAGGCCAAAACGAGCTTTCACCGGGCACGATCCCTTCTGGGTTTAGAGCTGGGCTGCTCCTGGAGTATGTAATACATGCCACCTGTACCACAAAGCTGTGTGCTAAGGCAGAGAGGCAGCGAGAGCAGCTATACGTGGTCACTGGCGCAGCAGTGTGCACTGCAGGCTAGCTGAGCCCCCTTGTTGAAGTGATGCTCTTCAGCGTCGCCCTATCCTGTACTGAGGAACCATGTAGCCTGCCGGCTTGGCCTGTAGCCTGCAGCAGCCGACAGGGCAGTGTAGAGCCAGAAAAGGCAGCCGGCCTTGGTGCTCAGGTTTGATGCCCAGCTACAGAGATCAAAGTGATGGGAAAAGAGAACTTCACATCATGGGGCAGCTCAATGTATTGACCGGGCTGAGTGGCAGCCTGGTGTGGAACCAGTGGCTTAAAAATGGAAACTACTTCCCATGAAAGCTGACACAATAAAACAGCTCCCAAAGCAAAATGCTCTGAAAAATAAAGATTTCTGTTTGAAGAAAGAGATTTCTTCACTGAACAAATAAAGTTCAGATCGTTTCTTCCGCAGATCTAGCCTTTGTAAAAGATTACAGTGCTTTGGCTTGTTTTGTTCTCATTTTTAAGTAAAATTAAAAAATGTCCTGTCTTAATGAAAGCATTTAAAACACATCTGCTGAATCAAATCAGATACCCCTATGAACATTTTCAGAGCCACTTGCAGCTGAACAGTGTCCTCAACAGCTCTGCAGTGAGACCCTACTCTTGCTTCCCATCAGCAGGGCACTCTGCCAGCTTCTCCACCTCTTTCCTCCTCTTTGCTGCCCTCTCTTTATCAGGTATTTCCTAAAGTCCGCGTTCTCCTGACTTGATGTTTACCAGCTCTGCATGCCCGTGCCACCTCTCCTGCTGCTGAGCAGCTCCAGCTGTATATCACAGAGTGGCCTCTTGTCTGTGCTCAGGGTCCCCTCTGGTGTCCACTTTGCCCCATGCATGCCTCAGCCTCTGCCCTCTCCCCTCTGCCCTGAATCCTTCTACTACAGTTCTCTGTGGTGTTTCTAAAAACCCCAAATATGATGGTTAGAGTCACAATTTCTGGGCAAGCTCCTTTCGAAGTGGCTTCCAGCCACGTGTAGAAGAGTAACCTGGGGATGTGGGTGGGTGGTCTGATGATCACAGTAATACCCATAGCAAGTACAAAGGTAGCAACAGCCACCCCTCAAGCAAGCAGGCCAGCAGCAGCCCCTTAGCCTGAAGGTACAGTCAAGAAGGTCACTTCCTGATTCAGATTCCTCTCAATTGCTTTCTCTTAGGCAGTTCAACACTAAAAGGTTACTTTTACCCTCGTGTGTGCTGTTCGCTGTCTGGCAGGGGAGAGGTTCCGAGATGGGTGCCTGATCTGCTGCGATATGTATGCAGCTAGGTGCGTTTGTGGCACACACACATTAGAGGGCTATCTAACGCAATTAAAACTGCAGAGCTGAAAAGCACCTGCAGCTCCATCCCAAGGGACTTGGGAAAAAAGGGCTGGGAGGGAGTTAGGAGAGATTTGAGAAGTACCACCTGTATGGGGCGTTGGGTAACACAAGGGCAGGTTCTTGCTGTGAGACTGGGAGTGGCAGTCAATTAAAATACATTTCTGGTATCTGATCTTCTTTCAGTGCAAAGAAAAGTACAGAGGCACAAGGGAGAAAGGAAAAGTTTTGCATGAGCCCATCAGCCCCCACCTGTCAGATGAGTCCATCTCTCATGGTGCTGATAGGTGCTAATGGGCTCATGGAAAATTTTCCTTTCTGCCTTGTTCAGTGTTATGCTGAATTAAGGCAGTTCAGTGTTAAGTTGAATTAAGCCAACTAATTTGAGGATTGGTCACGCTGACCACGGCAGTGTGGGGCTTCAGCAGCAAGTCCTGGTGACCAGTGCATGGAATCTCTGTACGCAGCCGTGTATAGCCCAGGGTGCAAGACCCATGGCAATCTTTACCAACTGCACACATCATGGTTCTGACTTGCCAGAAGTCCTATGACCTCAAAATGGGCAAAGGGACTAGGTTATTCTAGACTCCTATTTCTGAGGAGTATTGATTTTACAGAAGGATTCTGTGCAGGTCTTGTAGACTCACCTTTGTCTTTCCCTTTTCCCACAACTTCTTTCAGGACTATGAGATGAAATCATTAGTTCAGCTGTATGACTCTCCTTTTCTTGGGCTGGAACAGCAATTTCCACGCAAATGCAATGCTCAGAAACCTCATGGCTGGATCATAAAAGGATGGTTGAAGGCAAACAGACAACAAGGAAAGAGGCTGCCCACAAGATCTTAGTTTCCATTGCTCATACTTGGAAGTGGATTTGCACAGTATCTGCGGTTGTCAAAACCATCCAGGCCCAGCTGCTTTTTCCTGCTGTGGCTTGTCTCTCATTATCATCATCATGCACGTATGCTGTGACTTATTGTTTGAGAGCATCATTTACCCGCACCTTTCCTGGTACAGTGAATGGCTTTTCTGGTTATGTAACATCATTTTCAAGATAAAACTCATTTCTGAGAATCCAAGCTTTAAAAGGTCACAGTTTCTCTTTGGAATAGAAGTGGTGAATAGAGGAAAAAGCATCTGTCAGCCTCGCACTAAGACACCAAGGCCACTTAAAGTTCCCTTAGAATTAGCAAACCTGAGAGCTCAAAGCAGAAGGAAGTCCTGTTGCTAGCACATCTCCATAATGTGTTTCTCCATTCTGTCTTGGAAGCAGTTGCCAAGCACCTGCCACTTTGAGTTAGTGATTTCTGCAGTATGGGACTGTGTGAGCATGGATTACCTTTAGTGAAGAGTGGTAGTGCAAGAGAGAAGGCTTAGAAGGCTAATAAGTTGTCTTTCTGGCTCCCTCCGAAATGTAATAGCAAAGACCTTATCTCCTAATGCATTAGGAAAAATCCCTCCTTTCATATTTCAGGGAAGTAAGTAATAGAAGAAAACTGGGAGTTCCATGCAGGAGGGGAATTCTCATCCCAGGGCCAGGTGCTTATGTCCTGTAATACCATGGTATGGAAAGTGCCTGTATTAGAAAATTAGATAGCAGCCAGCCTGTTGACTAAAAGCATAGGAATCAAGAAATGAAAGGCTGTGTCCAAAATTCTAAGTGTCTGCTGGGTTAAGGGACCTCTTGAAATGGCCACCAGTTACCTACATATGTTTCCCCCTCTATCTGTGGAGACAGGTAGTCTCCACTCTTTACAAGGTGAAAGGAGGCCATTTAACCGGCCAGTCAGTAATGCTTGTGCAGGTGTTTTTATCCTGCGTAGATGAAAGGTATCATTTGTTGCATGTTGACTATAGTTATATAGCAAAAACTTGTTTCTGTTCTGCTTTGCCAGGTGGCATGTGGACAGTTATGTGCTCTCATTCTGGGAAGACGTAAGAAAACTTGTCTTCCTATTGTTGCTTACTGAAGAGAGAAACCGTAGTTTGAAATGGGCTTTATTTTCTACACAGTTTCTGGTGTTGTCTCACAACAGAAATAAAGAGATGACCCAAAGGCAAACTCCACCTGAGACACCCACCAGATGCTGCCTGAGCTGCTGCAGGGCAAGGCAGGCTGGGAGTGTGGAGAGCAGTTTCAGCTGCATGATGCTGACCTTTGAGGCATCAGCAAGTGTTGTGTCAGGGGCTGAGCTTTCATTTGCTTTGTCAAGTGTCACAGAAAACAGTAAAAATGAAGATATGCTGTATCTCTTTGTGTACAAATTCTTGACAGAAAAGCAGGCCAAGGTGCTGGGTGCCTGACATTATATTCCTAAAACCTTACTGAAGCTCTAAAACTTTAAGTGGCTGCTGAGAGGCAGACATCCTGTGTGGCATCCTCAGATGCTCTATAACTATTCATATGCTTGTTTTCTAACCACAGGCATTGGTTTGCAACAAGTGAATTTGCACTTCCTGGGGCCTCAGAAAACTCATCATGGGTCACAGAGCAAGATTGCTCTGCTATGAGCATGCTTCTGTTTACACATGGTGCACACGGCCAATTTGTATAGGGCTAGCCGCACCGAGTCATTAGGGAAGATGATTTGCCTGCCCAAAGTAACTTTTCTCATGTGCTTGAGTATGAAGAAAAAACAGGATACCCTTAGGACAGTATGCTCCTGCTTAGGGCAAACCCCAGACACTCTCCCCTGGGGCAGTTGTTAGAAAGTGAAGAGTGTAACACTGGAGGTTCTAACTCTCCAAGATGATGGTTTTAATCTTCACAACAGGGGGCTTGGGTGGGCTTTGGCTCTTCCATGCCTTTTTTTTTTTTTTTTATGGTTGAAGTGATGGTTGATCTCATTTTCCACCCAACTGTGGCAGAATTCAGAGCTGCATGAGACCACTCTCAGGCTTAGTTACTCGC
>JASSUY010025663.1:0-10274 GCA_032466535.1 Forpus xanthops
GACTATTCAGAAGTAGTCATCATCCCAGGAATAGGCAGGATTTACTGTGAAGGTGCTGGTTCTTCTTTAAGTATGAAAATCTTGGGATTTGAGACTTTTGGGGGAAAAATAATGCATCAATTCACCACATAAATTATTCTTTCATTGGCAGAGAAAGAATCCATGGAAAACATCAAATATGTTGGATATGGATGGTTCCCTTGTCCAGGTGACTCTATAGGGCAGTAGGAAATCTCCAAAGAAGTCAAGGGTCCTACTCAGTTATAACCGTCTGCTGGATCAACACCAAAGATTAAGCAAACATGACTCTTTTGTTACTGCTGATGCTAACAAAACACTTCTCTAGTGGAGCCCCTTATTTCATAGTTATAGTTGTAATGGCAGCTTCTGGGCTGGATGAATTCATGCCCTAGCATTGAGGTGAATCTGTCCAAGCAATTGATTTGGGACCCATTAGTGGCTTTCTGGAAAAGAAAATTGGCTAATCTAGGGTAAAATATTTGCCAACAGTTTCACCAGGAGTTATTCTCCTTGGGTCAGAAGATGGGCTAGATAAACTCAGGCTGTTTATTTTGGATCTTTGAATCATTGCACCAGCTTGCGTTACATCAGTCAAGGGTGTGTTCATCTCTACCATTTTTACCATTAGAGATAAACAAGTAGACCAACTAACAATAGTTTTGTTAACAACTGGTTAACTAATGAATTTCTCAGCTGTGTTCATTATTTCAATGAGTAATGAGATTTTAGACATGTTGCCAACAAGGAATATGACCACATCTTTTACTTTTAAAAAGAAACTTTATTGTCCTGCATTCAACTGTAGCAGTTATTTTTTCTCTTTCTTAGTAGCTGCTGCAGTGCTGTGTTTTCAACTTTAGTCTGAGAACAACACTGATAACACACTGATGTTTTAGTTGTTGCTAGTGCTTACCCTGATCAAGGACCTTTCAGTCTCATGCTCTGACAGTGATGAGGGGCACAGGAAGCTGGTAGGAAGCAGAGACAGGACACCTGACCCAAACTGGCCGAAGTGGTATTTCATACCACAGCCTGTCATGCCATAAACTGGGGGGAGTTGCCTGGAAGGTCCAGATTGCTGCTTGGGTCTGTCTGGGTGGTGAATTATTACATTATGCATCAATTGTGTTTATTGTTTTCCTTTCCCCTTTTTGTTTTATATTTTCTCCCCTTGTTATTTCTCTAATAATTATTTTTGGTAGCAGTAGTGGTTTTGTATTGTGCCTTAGCTACTGAACTGCTCTTAGAACCCATGGATGTTCCGTTCTTTTGATTCTCCTCCCCATTCTTCTGGAAGCAGGGGGAGGGGGAAAAATGGTGGGAGTGAGCGAGCAGCTGTGTGGTTCTGAGTTATCAGCTGGGTTTACACCATAACATTTAGATACACTGAAATCTTTCATCAGAATACTGACAAGGCAGTAAAAATCTTTAACAGAAAGGGGGAGAAGTCCAAGATATCAGATACTGAAAATAATAATTCTCTGAAGAAAAACGTTACGCAGGTAAGGATGTTACACAGGTAAGGATGCTATCCTTTTCGGAAGGCGTGAAATGTACAGATTATTTGAAAAAATGTGTGTATAAAATATGATTATTAGATGAAAATGTTTATGAGTCAAAAATTCAGTAGAAAGTATCAGTGGAATGTCAATACTGAGTATAAGAAGGATAATATTTTTTATTATTTTTGTGTTAACAAGAAAACCAAAAGTCAGTACAGTGTTCTGGGTTCAGCAACAGAGAGGGGAAAAAGTCTGTACAGGAGGAGCAAAACGTTACGCCATCTTGCCATTTGTTGCTTTTCTAGGCAAGCACTAGTTTCTTTGCATTGCAGGAGCACACTAAAACCAGCACATACTTGAATACAGCGCTATTTTTTGTTGGTAACTTTTACAGATGTACAGTAATGAATAATAAAATGAATTATTGATAGAAGGATTTGAGCCATCTAGTTGAATATAATTTGAGAAAATATTTCACTTGAGTGAAAAGTAAGGAAGAACACAGTGAACAGGGTACTACTTAAGCAAGATTCTACTGGAGAAGATGTGGCTTATAGGTTCTCAGGAATCTCCTGGAAGAGAAAAGGCATAAATACAATTGAAACTTTTAAAAGTGATTATAGGTAGTGGAAATGAGGTATCATCTTCAATCAAGACACTGGAAGAAGTTTTAACTGGAAATCAGAGAGAGTGACTTGTGACACCCAGTTCCCAGTAATTTGTCATCCTGTTCCCTTTTGCTGTTGTGTCCTGAAGGTCTTGTTTCATCTCCTCTCACTTTGCTTTTGCTGAAGTTTCATGCTTCATTTAGATTTATGTTGTTTAGTGATTTACAGTGTGTGGATAAAGAAGACCAGAATCTAGTGTGGTAACATAACACACATTGTAGGAGCAGTAGAATAATTTCAAGGCCATATTCTAGCATTTCTTTGTACAAAATGACTTAATTTCTTTGTACAAAAATACTCAAATGTCAGCTAAGACCACAGACTTGCACAGAGAGGTTTATTCCATGATGGACATCAATAGAAAATTCCTGTCTTAAAACCTCAGATGTTTACTTCTACTTTTTGGTAATTACACAGTAGATTAGTCATGCTTTTATAGGTATTTTAGCTTTTTCTGAGTGGTTGTCAAGAAGCAAATTTTTGCTTTATTGCAAGCATTTAGTTTGAATACCACTATTCAGCTAGGACGATTTTGTTATAATTTTTCCTTTGTGGAGCATTCAGTACTTTTTATGCTGTGGATCTTTGATCTCCCTCCCCCTAGTTTCTGCTAATTACTAAGCTAGCTAGAACAAACCAATTTGTTTTGTTGTAAGCTCCGTGTGATTATCTTCCATAGGCATGCATATGTCTACAGCCAAGCTACACAAAAGCTGATAAATGAGCCATTTATTTGATACAGTAATAATTAGATTCATCAAAGGCCTGTGCATTGGCTGCATTACAGATATATTAACCAGAAACTTCAGGTGAATTTCTTAAAGGTGACAACTTGCTAGATCCTTCTTGAAGTCCAATTTTCTTCTGTGCTAGGTTTAATACTTTGGTCTCTTGTGAACAACTTCTAAGCCACCTTGAAAAGACTTTGCATTTACCTCAGCCCATTTTTTAGGCAGTGATCAGGTGCTGTTTAGGTTTTTCCACCTGGGTGTTTAAGTACCTTGGTCAGCATTTGCCCTTTTAATCTTCCATTTTAAAAAAGGATAAGAAATTAACACAGGATTGAAAAGGAGGGATGGGTTTGTATGAGCATTGCTTGCTTTTTGATGCCCACATAATCAACCCCCTTCCCCTTGTACTCTGAATTTTTGGACAATCAGTGTTGGTGGCTTCTTAGTTTGTACACTGATTTTTTTCACTCCTTCGCTCCAGTCACACACTGATTGGAAGGGACCTTTAATCTCATCCAATTTCAAACCCTGACACAGGCGGGAACACCCTGCACTAGTTCAGGTTGCTCCAAGCCCCATCCAACCTGGCCTTGAGCAGCGCCAGGAATGGGACAGCATCACCTTCTCAGAGCAATCTGTGCCAGGACCTCATTGCCTTCATAGAAACAAGCTTCTTCCTAAGAGCCTGTGCCTCTGTTGTGGTTTAAGCCCAGCTGGTAACTCAGTACCACACAGCTGCTCACTCACTCCCCCCCTCTTCCTCCCTCCAGCTCCTGGAGGGATGGGGAAGAGAATCAAAAGAATGCAACTCCCACGGATTGAGATAAGAACAGTCCAGTAACTAAGGTGTAACACAAACCACTACTGCTCCCACCAATAATAATAATAAGGGAAACAACAAGGGAAGAAAGTACAATCACTCAACACCAGCCAATGGATGCCCGACCCAAACCAAGCAGTAGTATAACCCTTCCGGGTAACTGTCCTCAGTTTATATACTGGACATGATGTACTGTGGTATGGAATACTTCTTTAGTTAGTTTGGGTAAGGTGTCCTGTCTCTGCTTCCTCCCAGCTTCCCCTCCTCCCTGGCGGAGCATGAGAGTCAGAAAGTCCTTGGTGAGAGTGAACATTACTGAGCAGCAACTAAAAACATCACTGTTATCAGCACTGTTCCCAGACTGACAGTCAAAACCATAGCACTGCACTAGCTACTAAGAAAAAGTGACTACTACTACTGAACCCATCCAGAGCTGTGTGTTCTGCTGCTGCACCAGGTACTGAAGAGACTCCTGGATGAACCTGCAACTCAGAAGGAGCGCAACATGTCAACTGCCTCCCTGACCATCAGTTTTCTCTTCTTTAACCTTGGGAATGTTGAAAATTTATCAGTTTGTGTTAGCTTTGGAAAAGGTAGATTGTGAGATATCCTAACCCTTGTGAAGTAGAACACCTTCTCTGTTTCTGTTTGTGTAAGGATCAAAATTCTATAAACTAGTAAGGATATACATAAATTCAAATGCTGACACTAATTTACCTGTTCATGTCGTATATGGTTAGCTTTTTTAATAAGGTTGACCAGGAAATACATTGCATAATGAATGCCTTGTGGTATGTCTAGGGAAAAATCAAATATATGTTGGCAAAACTTTTGTATTATAGGTGACTTTTAAACTAGCATGTGATGGATATGAGACTACCTTCATATTTTTTAAACAGACAATAAAGTGTTTTATGCAGTGCTCTACCTGGAACACCTACAATTTTTGCCTCTCTAAAAGGCAGTTTGACTTTTCATTCCAGTGATAAGTTTCAAATACTGACAGTGAATATGGAAATAGGGCTTGATGTTGCATTGAGAAGACAATATTAAATTCTTCCTGGGTTTATGGGCTGTGTATCTTGCTAACTGTTTCTACTGCATAAATTGAAGTGTTGAAGAAGGAGATTTCTTTGTGAAAAAATTTATATCTTGTTACTTATACATAGAGCTCTTTAATGTGACATAATTTATTTAGCATCTCTACTGTGATGCATAGAATTAAGAATACATGCAGCTGATTTTACTTGGTGAAGTGCTGAGTTAAATAGGCAATTCTTTCCTGTAAGAATCTTTTGGCTTGTATTTCACAGAGCTGCATTATATTTGTAAATTCAGGTGCATGTTTCATTCTTCCGCTGGAGATTGTAAAATTTGGCCAATAATACAAGTTAACATTTTAACTCTAACCTTGATACAAATGTGCAATTAATTGAAGAGAAATTCATAATCATGTGTTGTCATACCATATTATAGCATTCAGAAAATAGATTCAGAATACAAAACTCTGTTTTCAAACAATATATAGAACTATAATATAAACAAACAGTAGTTAAGACTATTTCCAAAAGAGAATATTAGAGTCTAAATCACAGGTCTGTGGTATGAGCTGTGAAAAAAAATTGTGAACTCAAACTTTCCCAGCTGGTCCCTAACACGTCAACACTTTAATTAGAAAATTCCTCTGTAGGGCTAGGTTTCTGCTTCTACCTCTGTGCAGTGCTGCCCCTAATTAAGGTCTAACTGAGCTGCAGTAAAATCAGAAGAAGCCTCAACTTGTAGGTACTTGTGTCTAATTTGGACCTTGTTTTAGTTTTTAGTATGTACTCTATCTTTTATCTAGTTACTCATCTAGTAACTAGATAAACTCAAGCACAGGAAGAAAAAGATACTGTTCATGCCACCCAGAGAAACAGAGACAGGACATGACATCCAACACTTTCATATTCACTTATTGCTGTCTACTATGTCACTCTACTCCTAAGAATATTTCTGTCTTTTGCACATAAATTTGGTACAGTAAGTTGACTGTTTCTACCATGGGCTGTATGGTATAATATGCTTCAGAGCTGAGATGTGATGGGGGTAGTCCTGAAACTGAAAACTGTAGTTAAAAGCTGTATTTTTCTCTGCATGGAACTCATTTAAAGGCAATATTGCTAATAGTCCATACAAATGTATTTGGAGGTCAAAGTGTATACCTGAACCTGCTCTCACACTCGTTGGGTAGAAAATTAGTGAGCTGGTATAGGAACATTTGTGAATATGAAATGTTTCTTCAGTATTCTGGAAGACTATCTATGAAAGATACTGATAGGTAGCCCTTGAAGTTTGAAAGCTGAAATTATAACTGTGTTCTGTAATCTTCACTGTAAATATTTTCACACTTTTTCACAGATGAGTAGGAAAAATTAGACTTTTGTCCTGGTCAATTTCTGACTTTGTTGTGTCTTTTATTGTTAAACCACACATTAGTGGCACCATCATTTTATGTGAGAATCATGCACTTCTCTTTTGCACATAGCAATTTTATTCAATATTTGGTAGCAAATATTTGTCCTACCATTCTAAGGTCTCTACATGACTTCTTCCTTTTCTTGTGAGTGAGACCACCTGACCTAACCTTACCCAAGAGCTGTACAAGGCTGTTCTTGCCCTATTGTTGGCTGCAGACACTACTTGCTATAAGACTGGCTGACACAGTGCTCCCTTGTGACGATAATTGGTTGTGCCTCTGCATAGGCTGAAATATCCTGCCTAGATTATGCCCAGAAGTATAACATGGTCTTCTGAAGTTTGTGTAGCTCCAAAAACATGGCCATACACTGAGGTCTGTCTGGTGCAAATCTATTAAGATACACCAGTTTGAGTGATTCTCTGCCTTCCTCAGATATTTTTTTATATCCTTCTGTTTTTGCTCTGAAGCTCTAAATTTATCATTATAGAATAAACAGAAATTATAGAAATGGTTACAAAACATTTCTTCAAACTTAACATGTAATTAACTTTGTAAGAAACCCAAGTACTGGCCAAATATTTGTGGTGCTTGAGTGATGAGTTAAGTGGTTCAATACAGCAATATTATTTCCGTACCCTCAGATAGATATGAAAAATTTCTTCCTCGGGGTATTCAGCATTGTCCTTCAGCCTCACATATAATCACAGGGAATTGTCATTAGTGACTGAACTTTCATCTTTCAATTATTCTAGCAGTGATATGCTTCTGTATTGGAAAGCTCTTGAAGTATTTAATACTACATTATTCACCTGCACTTAAATTATGTCTACTTTAACCTCAATAATCAAAAATGGTCAAAGTTAAAATTGAGAATGAAGGGTACAAAAGAGTATAAAAAGACCATTTGTGTTGGCTAAAACACCTGCTTGCATTTTCATTTTATGTCTAAAATTCTTTTCTTCATTTTAGTTTTAAACCAGACACTAGGCAAAATTACAAATCTAGGTATCAGAAATATACTGAAATATATATTTAAATAAATAATAATAACAATAAAATATAACTGCATTTGTGCAAAATAGGGTTTATGAGACACAGTAATTGCAGCTTGCATAAAGGAATGTCTGTGTTGCCTAAATAGCATTTTTTCATAAGCACATTTCTAAGTACAGACTAAGAACATAGCTTCAAAACCAGGTACTCACAGCACTTCTAAGGCTTAACATTCTCATGAGATAATGAAACAAGGTCCTATAGATGTTTTGATAAGTTCACTCTGAAATGAACCTAATAAGTCCAGTTGTTTTTTTTTTTTTTTTTTGAGAAAAATTACCTGATTCAGACTCTCACCTTATGAAAGAATTTAACCACTTCAGGAGGAATAAAGGATTTTCATCTGTATTTCATCTGTGAGCATTTCCTCAGCACTTGCTGCAGAACACATGTTTTCTTAACATTACCACAGGGTATTTATTGGTATGTGCCTTGCAGAGTCCCCATTCCTTGACTGTTCAATGTAGGGGCTGCTGCAGCGTGCAGGGTGTGCTCTGCATCCTGCCCTGATGGACACCTAATCCCAGAGTCCATATAAAGCCCTGGCAAGCCATGAGTCAGGTCCCAGTGATATGGAAAGAAGTGACTGAGGAGCTGTAATATTGCTATTATTTTGGTCTGTCCACAAGGGAGAGCATAGCATCTGACGTCTTGTAGCTCAGAAACTAGGAAAAAATAAAGGCCAGACTTCTGTGTTTATACTGATTTGTAAATGAAGTAAAACTGTCAAAAGTTTCAGAGAAAAAGGAGCATTGATATAATATTAAAATGCCCTAAGGAAAGAAAAAAAAAACAAACCAAAAAACCAGAAGAGAGCAACTCAGCAAAGTGATGATTTGGCCCATACTAAGGTGCATTAATAGTAATATGTCTATGAGACAATAATGAGATTAACAATGAGATGTCCATTAACTATAATTTGTAGTCCCAAGTTTCACAAGGCTCATTATCTACACCTTATTGTCACTGTAAGTATCTTGGCAATATACTTACCTTTTGTTAAATTGCCATTTTTTGATTCCCTTTCTTTCTTCTGACCTCCGGGAAAAAGCTTCAAGAGCTTTTCTAAAATCTCACTGTAAGGAAAGTAATGTTTCCTATATATTGTTTGACAAATGCTCGTACTTCATGACCTATAAAAATTTTGAATATGTGTTTAACTTGCAGACCATAAATGACCTAGCTGAAGTCAAAGGAAGAGTAAGCTTTTATTTAACAGCTTTGTTGGACTGAAATCAGCATTCTGAGGACATTTTCGATAAAACACTTTCACCTTGGAAATTACAACTTTCAGAGTACTCATATAGAAAACCTAGCTGAAGGCAGGAAAAATCTATTTTAGCCTCATATAGTTGATATCACAACAAGACAATTTATTTCTGCTCTGTTTCTTTTTTTTTAAAAAAAAAAGTAAAAAATATCTAGAAAAGGTATCCAGACTGGTAAAAAACTCAGAATTTGGGAAGATCTTATATAAAGTTAAAATGCATGAAGACTTCAGTCTGGAAATGTAGACTGGTGTGGGATGTATTAGAGATCGATAAAATGATGAATCGTACACGGAAGGTCAGTGAGTTAAAGCAACTCTTTTTCACACTGTAACAGCTGGGGGCATCAAATGATATGAGCAGTCAGCTGTTTTAAAACAAAAAAGAACTCTACAAAATGCATAATTGAATTGGAGAGTCTGTTGCCATAGGCTGTGGTGGTTTCCAATAATATTAATGCCTTCAGAAAACCATTAGGGAAATTAATAGGGAAAACATCTATTAGAAGATGTTAAACTCAGCAATTTTCATCTGTATCTGCCTCCAGAAGTACCTAATCACAAATTTTTGAAAGTGGAGGAGATAAATATGAATAAAATGCAATCTATGCTTCTGCACTCCAGTATAGCTATTTGCATGTTTTTTATGTTCTACACACATTTTTAAAATATATATTATTTAATCACAAAATCAGATATTTCTCTGTTTAATTTCACCTAATAAAAAAGCCAAACCACACCAATCCAGGCCAAATCAAACCAAATCAAACATTCCATTTGTTTACTTACAAATATCTAATAACTAAAAAAAAAAAAAAACACAACCAACCAAGTTTCTTCATATCAGGGAGAGCTGATTAATGTCTTCCTATAGCTACTCTGAGTAGAAAACACTGAATTTAGCTAGGTTATTTTCTTTCAATTTTCATAACTTTTTCTATGAATATTTTTCTCACTAAAAAAAAAAATAAAAGTAGAAACATCAGTAATAGAGATTCACTGAAATGTTTGCTAGGCATTCAAAGCACCATGATTTTATTTCTGTCACTTGAGTAATTTCTAAGGATTTTTTTTATTTTTTTTCTTTTTTTTTTTTTTTTTTTTTTTTTTTTTTTTATGAAACGAATTTTGGAGTAGCTGTTTTGAAAAAAAAAAAAAAATAAAAAAAAAGAAGTTTGCCATTCCAAACCTGTAAATGGCTATTGTTGGTTTCTCATTATGTGTAGTAAGTTCTTAAGATTTGATCTTTTACGGTATGTTGCTTTCACTTCACCTAGAGTAGCATTTTAAAACTGTTTAACACATGGTGGTGCAGGAAGCGCAGGATGTAGAGCTGTGTATATGCAAAATGTTTTCTCTTTCACCCCTCTCCAGCAATTGAATGAAAATAGCGATAATTTTGCCTTTCTTTGTGAATCACATGGTATGCAGTCATAGAATAATAGATTCACGGACTGGTTTGTGTTGGAGGGGACCTTAAAGCTCATCCAGTTCTATCCCCTGCCTTGGGGAAGGGCACCTTCCAATTAGACCAGGTTGCTCCAAGCTCTGAACAACCTGGCCTTGAACACTGGAAGGGATGGAGAGCCACAGCTTCTCTGGCCAGCCTGTGCCAGGGCCTTACCACCTTCGCAGTACACTTCATAGTACTCAAGAGACAGTGTTTCCTTGTCTGATCCCACTGTTGGCCTAGCCATTCAAATTGATCTGTCCCACCACAGGAATGAAAATGGGAGAAATGCCAAGAGTCTGTG
>JASSUY010025664.1:0-12894 GCA_032466535.1 Forpus xanthops
AAGAGCTTCTGCCTAAGAGCTCATCTCAGTCTCCCCTCTGGCAGGTTAAAGCCATTCCCCTTGTCCTGTCCCTACAGCCCTTGTCCAAAGCTGCTCTCAGGTTTCCTGCAGCCCCTTTAGGCAACTGGAGCTGCTCTCAGGTCTCCTCTTAAGGAGCCTTCTCTTCTCCAGGATGAGCCAGCCCAGCTTATCCTCCATGACCATTTGACTGATCTGAAGTGTTGTGTAGTGCTTATTTTTCAGCTTTCACATGCTACCCTCTCCCCTTAAAGAACTATGGTGCCTTCTATCAACCCCTGTTTTCCTAGGCTAGGCAGGAGCTGAGTTCTCTGCGAATGTCCAAGGTCTTCCCGGGCTCTGTGCTACTCCTCACAGCAGAAACGTAGGATGTGTTACACAGGTCTCACCCGTGCTCTGTGCAATGACATTTATTCTTCCTGAGCAACAGGCAGTGAGGCTTAAGGCAGATCCTTTGAAAGAATAGTTATTACTGGCTGGAGAGCAACTCCTGTAACGGGAAGAGGCTCTTGCATTCTAGTTCCTTTCACTCTTACTATGGCTATGTCTCAAAGTAACCCTAGGTAAGAGGATGGAAAATCACATGTACCTTACTTCAAGATGCACCTGTGCCTCCACATCTGTGACACGCGACTCGATGGTGCCTGTGGACATTCAGCACCACTAAACCTTCCTGTCCAGGGCTACAGAAAATTTCCAGAGGTCTGCCCAATTCAGCCAATGGTTTTTTTCCAGGGGAAAATAAAGTTATATTTGTGTCCTTTGGAGGTAGAAGATACCCATCCCCTTATCATAAATATTCATGGAAAGACACTTTCAATCTAAAAATCTTCTGTTTCAGGCACTGGACTAGAAAACAACATTAAACTGAACTAGTGCTTCCCCAGCTGGGGTTAGCTGAGCATTGAACTTCTTTGTGGCAAAACATGCCACTAAATGAGCAGGACATTGGTTTGAACTGGAACATACCAAAGCAGGCTGGCTGAGGAACAAGGTGGGGTTTTCAAAACAGAGGAGCTGATTCCTCAGTACTTTGTAAAGTTACTTATAGCTGAACTGCCTCATCTCGGTTACCAGGGTCACTGAGCGTCTGAATACCAGACAGGTGAGATACACGTTATTATCTAAAAAACAAGATTTTTTTTTTACCATGCCTTCCGTATAAGGTGTATTTTCACTTCCAAACCTAACCTCTCCTTGCATCAAGTTATGGGAATTCAGCATGCTGTGAGTCAAAGCTCAGGCGAGCACCAGAAGAGATCGCCCAGGGAGGGTGTGGATTCGTATCCCCAGACGCTTTTGAGAACAGGTTAGACAAAGAAAGAACACTGTAAGTAGACCTGATCCCGCCTTAGGGAGCTGAGCTGAACTACATGACCTCTCCAGGTCCCTTCCTGACTGTTTTCTGCAGCTCCAAGTCCAAAGTAACAGCAGGAAAGGGAATTTGGCTCTTTGAGCATTGAGTTACTTTCTGAGTTCTGAATTTAACACATGCCATCGTGTACTTAGCAAAGCACTTGAGCATGGAGATGGTGCATGAAGTAGGCTCTTCTCTGGAACACAGAAATGCTAGCTTGTGGCTCCAGCATCATAGCAGCATCACTAAAGCTCAGAAGCAGTCCCCAAAGAGGTTGGACAACACCCACATCTCCTAATAACAGGCCAAAGAGGGACCTGCTGTAACTATGGAGTTACAGTCCCAGACAGAAGTTTTGCTTTTTTTCCTCCTCACAAACAGAAAAGATTTGTTCCTCTCCTGTTAGCAACTGAAACATAGATATTGGCATTAACCCTCAGGCTAACGTTAAGCTCATTGGCTCACAGGCTCTTCAGATCAGGAGAGACTATTACACTCACTTTGCCTGCCCCCTTGCAGAGGCTTGAGAACCTCACCCATGTATGCCTACATAAAGTCATTGACTCCTGTTTGATCAAGTGCAAAGCCCTCACCTGACTTGGGAAGAGGAAAGGTAAAAGGCAATGCATCCACATGGCTGGTCCTGTGCTGTGTGGCCAGGAGTGTGCATACAGCACATACTGTCTCAAGGGAACTCGTATACCATTATTTCTTACAGTGAATCTGCACCTGACTGTCCTAGCTGCTCTAGCAGAAGGTGTTCCTGCCCATGGCAGGGGTTTGGAACTGGTGGAGCTGTAAGGCCCCTTCCAACCCAAACCACGTCTGGGATTCTATTTTTCTATGATTCTAGAGAGCAACAAAATTACTAAGCCTCCATCTCCCTTAGCTCTAGTAGTCAAACACTTCTTTTGTACCCTTGCATCTAATTTTCAGTTGCACTTTTTCCAGTTTTAGCAAAAACACCTATTTGAGCAAAAAAAATACCTTTATTTTTATTCTCAGTAATACTGCTTAGCTTGTACCCAGTTCTTTACTGGCAGAGGTGAAAGTATTTACCAAGAGGGGTGGTATTTCCTCCCCACCCCTGTGAGAAAATTGGGACACAAAATAAGTTAGTGTAAGTTGTATTATTAATGGTTCATATTACTAAAAAATAATGGACCATGAAAAATGCTTTTCCTGTTTTCTTCATTGCACACACACTGGTAATAATGGCATATTCAAAGATCTCTTTCCAAAAGCCACTATGATTTCTTGTCATCAATAACACTGTAAAAGTGGCTTTTGGAAGGTAATGCTCCATAAATCTGAACCATTCACTCCTGCATCTGCGTTTTTTTCTTTAAAAAGTTTTGTGGTAGTGGAGAAATCAAACCTCAAACTCGGATTAATCTAGTCTCCAGTTAGCCCTCGATAAATGTGGTTAAATAGGAAGCATGCAGTCAGAAAGTAGGAAGCAATGATACCCCACAACAGAAGCATGGGAGAGGCAACTGAAGACCCTATGGAGCTGTAATTCTGGGTACTGTATTGGTTGGAAGGAGGCACATGCTGCTAAAAAGAGCAGACCCCTCCGTCCCCTTTGCCTTCACTGTACTAATTAGGCATAGAAAGCTCATCAAGGAGCAGTCCAGCAATGAGAGCCAGACTGAAACAAGGTTATCCTGAAGGTTAAAGACACAGGATCTTCTTTTATTACTTAAACAAAAACCAAAAGACAATCCCGTTTGCCATGTTCCCCAGACACACTACTCAAGGGCTGACCTAAACCACTTCCCTCTCGCAGGGGAGGCAAGATTGACAGCTGTCACTGAGACCTTAAATCTTCTCGGGAGGGAAAGTGAATGACAAGGGCTAACACTGAGGATGGCCCATCAGCTTTGCCTTTCAGTTTCCTGTTCTTTGTTTTTCAGCCTGGATTTGTCATTGATTTTATGTGGGTAGCCCTTGCTTGTTGACTTTTCATTTCAGTCAGAAAAGCTCGGTGTCCAGGCAGACCCCAGAATGAGTCCCTGCGTCTACAAGTGCTTGGCATCATGTGAGCATGGTGAAAGCTTCAGCTGCAGAGGCTTTATCCTCTCCAGTGACTGCTGACATATATCCAAACCCTCAATCTTCACAGGAGAATGGTGTCTTTCCTTCAGTTTTTGAAATGCTGATGGCTGCATGGAAAAAAAACATGAATCAAATGGCGGAGTGTTTTCTGGGCCTCTGGAGAGTGGACAAACTGCTACCGATCTTGCTCCTTAGGCTATCAGGAAATGGCTAGTGTCAAGCAGGACCACGTTGATTCTGTAGGCATTAGGGGTGATGTACACTACTGCCCTCTACTGCCACCATCACTCAGATTTAACCATGGGTTGTACCCTAGATTCTTCTTCAGTTTAAATGGGACATCTGTTCTTGGAACAGGGTTGTCTATGCAAGGTCTTTGCAACCAGTGTGCAGGTCCACAGCAGAGAGGCATCCATGAGATACTAGTTAAGAAGAAATCATGACTTCTGGCAGACAACCTTAATATACCGCAAAACAGTCTAATATATATGTTTATATATGTATTTTTTTTTTTTTTTCTGAATAGCAATCAGCAGTCTCCTGCAATTCTATTTTAGAAAATTCCATTGAGTGTTCGGAACTTCATTTTGTGAAGCTACAACAAGCTGTCTCTGGGATTGTATTATCTGTTACATATGTTGTGTCTTTCCTTAGTGGTCTAGTAGACAGATAGAGATGTCTTTTAGTACTAGGCTGCTAGTTAGAATATGATTCAATTGGTGTTGTCACCAAAAAAGAACTCTGGTTCTCATTTCTTCATAGTACCCCAGTGCATTGTGACTGATCTTAAAATGGGCAGTCTCAGAAGTGCAGCTAAGAACTGGATTAAGCAAGACAGTCCCCTCACTTGCCCTGGTTATTTGGACACCCTGATATCATGCCTGGCTCTGCTAGATGGACTAGAGCTAGGCATTTGCAGTCAAAACTGCCAAGGATCAGTGGGACTGAATAATACAGTCTTCCAGTATCTCTTAATCTGTCTGCTTCTCAAAAGAAAGAACAATATAATTTCTTTCTCTTGGCCTTTGACTCTTGTGGTTGTATCAGTCTTGGGATAATGACTTTTTAAATGTGATTAATGCCCCTACCCTGAAGATATGTTGGTATCAGATAGTAGCAGAAGAAACAGTGGACTTAATGGAACAAATGCTGGAGAAATGCCACCACTTTGCAGCCCTGAGTTGTTGCAGAGCTGAGCAGCCTGCAAAGTAGCACTCTGCAATACTTCAGTGCTGTTGACCATGTTTGCCTAATCGCAGCTATAATTTCTTGGGAGAAGGGAAGAGCATTCAAGGCACACACTGTTTGGTGGCTGCTGGCATCAGGGGCATGAAGTGCCCGGAAAGACAAAACCAGAATATAAACCGGGAGAAGGGAGAGGGGAGAACAGAGAAGAGGGGTGAGGAAGGAAGTGCTAACCAAAGGAAATACAGATTAGATCTGAAGTATATAGCACTAAAAAGGTGAATTTGCTGTTACTGTGATGTATGAATGGAGAATGAGATGTACATGAAGAGCTCAAAAGTATTTGCAGAGGGTTGAATTACCAGGACTTCCATACTCTGTGCAATCTCTATGCAAAGTAAAACACTTCAACAGGGCTGAGCTTTTCTATTGTCTGCAAGATTCTTCGGAAGAGATGCCCCTCCATCTCGTTCTTCCAGTCCTTACTGGGCTTCTCTTAATCAGGAATGAACACTAAGGTAAAACCAGGTAGGAGTTTGCAAGACAGAAAAGAGATCATTGGCAGGTAAAGTTCTTATATTTTGGCTACAGAAGAAATTTGGCTACAGGGAAGAATGTTGGAGTTACAGGATAAGAGAGTTGATTTTTTCAAGTTTTATGTTCATAAAGAAGGCTTTTTTCATGCCAGCACATCACAGATGTCTTACTTTTAGATGGGCGTGAGAGGTGAGCAGCCATGTTCTCTGGCATGTTCTACGCTGTTTCCTGTGGTTCCCTCTGGAGTATCTAAGGGAAGCAAACACTGCTCTACCCTGGACCAAAGGTTGCGTCTACACCTAGCTAAGTTAGAATACCCTAAGGGTAGCCTGAATCCAAGCTCCTAATGTTGACATTTTCTTTAAAGGCAGCCACAACTTGGCCCAAGCTCTATGAGCCAGCAAATCCCAGCTGCTTCTGCTGGGACCAGTACCTGGTCCCTTGCAGTAAGAGCCCAAGGCCATTGTGTCTGCCCTACATTCGTCATATGAGAGGCCGCTAGGCATAACACTGGGTGCCAGAGCTAAGTGGCAGAGGATGCACCCAGGATCTCTCCCCTCCTTTCCCATTGTCAGTTGGATCACCCACAACTAGCCCCAAGGATGCTTCTCCCAGTAAGTGAAGTGAAAGGGAAGCGAACGTTGCCTCAGGTGCCACTTTGAGTTTTCTTTCACAGAGCATATTACTTGCAGTCAATGGATCCCCACAGGAGTAATTAAAAAGTCTTGTGTAGGGCATTTAAATCTACTTCTAAATTAGGTGCAAGAATGAGTTTCAACAAGTGCATTTGAGAAGGGGCATCAACTCCAAAGCTTGAAGAGAAAATTAACAGCTTAAATAAAACTTCAGTGCTGATCTGTGTTTTCAAACATGGAGACCAACCAGCATGGCAGGTAGGATCAACTCAATCACCTGCAGAGAAGTAAAATCTACTATACATTGAACAGAAAAATACCAACAATTGTATGTACAAAAAAGAATCAAAAAGATGTTGAACTACTTGGGACATGCCCCTTAGTTCCCAAATATACATCCACAGATTAAGGCATTGCTGGCAGAAAAAAGAAGGGTGTCTCTGAGAAAAAGAAGAGTCTTAAGGGCAGAACAGCTGTCCCAGTATCAAACTGTAACAAAGAAAGAAGTGCCAAGGTATAGTTTTTATCCTATGTCCTTGTCATGGCAGTTAAAATTATGGGGACTGAAGGCAGTGAAGATAAGAATGCACAACTCTGTCTTCATGCTAACTAACCAGAGGTCTTAAGAACAAGTCAGCAAAACGTGATCAGCTAACACTGTGAACTGAGTTTAGTGAGGTGGTAGCGGAGTTTTTTTACTATTAATAATAACATTGACAGATAACATATTTTGCTGTGATAACCTCCAATCTTCAAAGATTCCCTTCCTTTTAAAGCTATTAAATGTTATCTTGCTTAAAAGGCATCACAGATCAGTGACTTTTCTAGCTCTTCTGATACTCAACACAAGCAATTTTATTTGCACTGAACACAGTAGAACTTTCCCCCGGGACTTAAAGCAAAACTGTGGAAAGAAGGGAATCATGTGTCCTTCCCATGCCAAATGACCAGGTGAATTAATTTTTCTTCCCCTTAATCGTCTTTTTTGCTCTGTCATTAGCTCTCTGCAAACAAGCTTGGCAATGTCTCATTTTGAATCTGCTTTTGCATACTGAGCTTCAGACCTCATGGAAAAGAGGGTAAATTAAATCTGCACTATACTAATGGACAAACTGAGAGTGATGAGTCCCTTCTACGACACGGTCTGCAGAAGCATTCACTGCGCTGTGAGTGGCACACGGAGAGGGAGGTGGGGACCAGGGAAGTCACAAACCATTAAAAATTGCAGCTTCAGATCATCGGTGCTAAAGCATTTTCAAGGAGAAAAAGATAGGTAAATGCAGATTCTGCAATCCAAATCAATGTATTTTGAGGAGCGGAGTCAGTGAACAGGAAAGTCCTGCTTTATGCACTTCTCAGCTGGCACTGGCACAAACTGCAGTTTTCTTGATCAAATTATTTTTATTTTTATATATATATATTTTGTTATTCCTCACCTTTAGGGATCTGCAAACGTGAGCAGTCAGGAAACCTTCCACGTAGCCCTACACAGTACTGAAGAGGAGTGTAGCATTGCAACACAAGTGTCTGGGGTCCATTCTTCCCTGCGGCTGGAAACAGCAGGTCCCTTGCAGCTAAGGCTTGGTGGGGATGTAAATTTAAGAGGTTATTCTGTGGAAATTAGGGCTGAGCTCTTCATCTGTCTTCATTGCTATGAGGTTTTGAATGATCACAACATAGCAGCCATACCATCAAGCTCACTTACCAAGTTCAGCTCTGCTGTAACCTAATGCAACCTATTGGAAATGTTGGATTTGAGAGCAGCTCATGCCCAAGTGTAAGAAAGCTGTAGTTCATAATGTCATCCAACAGAAAAACTCCTGAACTGCCCTTTCATGAAGCCCTGATGTGGTCTGACTTCAGGGTAGAACACTCTTACAAAGTACCCAGATTAAGGATACTGCAGATATGGGCTCTGACGTAGGCACATAGGCAACAGCTCTTATTAGAAAATTAGGTGTCATTAGGGCTATTCTCTGTTAACGAGGCCAACTAACCTGGAATGAGCCATGTCCATATTATTATGATCCTCTAGTTACCACACAGGACGACTGAACATATAGCATCTCTTGGGAATGGTCTTTGGCTGTGCTAACTCCTTAATTCCTGGGATGTGTGTGGGAGAATGTTAATTGATCCAGGCCAAAAATGTGCCAGGGCAGGTTCTAGAAGTTTAACAGTATAGACTATCAAATTCCAATGCCTAGGAATATTACCTGCCACTGTTTAATTTACTAGCAGCATAGGTGTAGCCCTAAGGACAAATACGCACACTGGGTCTTCTGATACTTTTAAGATGAGTTCTGAAAGGTACTTGGCAGATACTGTGATGTAAGAGATAGATGTAAGAACAAAAAACTCACTTCTGCCTTTTTGAGTTTACATTAGGGCTTTTTTCATTGTACTTCCCATGGTTAGAGATCATTCTTTTACATATGGACAGCACCTAAAGTACTGCTGAGAATACTGTAGATAAATACATAAATAAAATATGTCTCCTTCACTCTGCCTCATCTCGTATTCTGGTCACGAGACAGACTTGAGAGGTGCATTTCATGCATCAGTGTTGAAAGTAAAATCCCAGTAACTGCATTTTCCTTCTAACTGCATGTGCCAGAGACAGCGTTAGCCAAGGGGAAAAGGAGAACATAGAAGACTTATTTGTCCAGATTTCAAGGAAATTCACTTCTGCTTGTGGATTAATTCTGTACAATGGCAGGTTTTAAATGTTTGATTTTTGTTTGTGTCTGTTTTTTAACCCACATCTCAAGAGGATTTAATTAGACTTGATGTTCATGATATGCTATTTACTGGATTATGATGAGATCAGCTGATAAAGCTTGACATAAACTTGGCAACTTGGTTGGAGCTTTCTCAGTCTTTAGAATTTAATTATGGCTATTTCAAAACAAGAAGCTTGGAAACAACACAGGGATTAAGGACTTGCTGTTGCTCCACTGGGATCAGTAAGAGTTGTGCCATTAGTTGTCACCGTCTCTCAGTATACGCAACCGTCTGGGACGTGACTGCGTGTGTTCCCGTTCTGCCTAAAGTGGACCAAATGTCAATGACATTTCTCCTTGGAAATGATTCTCCTGAGGAATCCCACCAGTATCAGTGCTTGTTCATAGCTGAGATGAGAATGGATTTAAGTGATACTGTAAGGATACATGACTGTAAGGATATAAAAGCCTGGGACTTAAGTTTTTAAGCAATTTCTCAGGATATATGCATGGATGTATGGACATATGCCCCAGTGCAGCATAAAATGTGTTCAAATGCACAGGGCCAGAGCAGATGGAGTTCTCCACTCTAAAGATTATTTGCAGAAGTCCTATTTTTCCACACTTCCATTGATTTTGAGCTTTCTTCCTGTTTCACCACGAACAGCCACTGCTGGTGAAGGCTGCTCTGTCCCTTCTTTAAGCCATCCAGATACCAAGAGCCAACACACTCCAGTGTACACAAGCGAGTTCCTTCCTAAACATATCTATGGTTAAGGATCAAAAGATAGTGGTTGAAGTGCAGAAATGCTTCTTTCTATAGCTTTCCACAAGCATAGAGAACACATCTCTCTCTGTTTAATTTGTATTTTAAGCATCTAATAGATAGCCTTGTGATCCAAGCATCTCATTGAAACCAAAGGAATGGCAGACACTCTCAGAACGAAGACGTAGCTCTCTTTTGTGCACTTTGGTGCTGATGCATGATGCCAGGGTGGTGGACAGCCCTCCTTCTACTTTTTGGTAGTGACAAAGGAATTGCTGATATTTTAGCCCTCAGATGGTTAAATGTGGACTCTTGAGCCATTTTAATAATTGCAACAAATGTAGATGCATGCTTGGGGACAACCAAGGGGATTCAGGAGCAAACATTACACTGGGATTTGAAGGGTTCAGAAACTTAAATGTTTTTGATAATCTTGTTTCGCACCATCTTTGGAGGAAGTACCTGTTACAACTGCTGAACTCACTGCTGCAAGCAAACACACCAAGCTCAGGTATGAATCTAGCCTGTCTGAGCTCTGAACAAAAGGTATTTCCAAAATATCTTTCTTAATTCATTGCCTTCCTGTCAGGCACTGTGTTGTCCTTCTGTAGAAGTAGTAGGAAGAAAATATGTCCTCTGCAAATTGAACTACAGTTGGTTAGGAAATAGCATGAGGTTTGATCCTCCTCTTTCTACAGGTTTGCAGAAAAGTCATAGATAAACTGTCCTGGACAAGTCCTGCTCTATCATCACTGCACTGCACAGTAACTGGGGTAGTCTACTCTGAGGTACTCTACCCACAGACTATGTCCTTATCTTAGTTGATAATTGCTTGTCAAACTGATTGACATTTGTAGAACTGTCTTTCCATGTGACATTACTCCCTCCACACACATTCACCAAAAAAAAAGAATAGACAATTTGATTTTGTGCTGTTTTTCCCCTCTTTTAAGTACAGTAACTTTTTCTGCCTAAAAGTAGCAATTACTTAATGAATAGTCCTCCATGTTTCCCTGTCAGTCACTCACTGTAATGAACAACTCGTTTTGTCTGCTTTGTTAACAATAAAAAAAGTACTAAACTAATAATAATAAAGATTTTCTAGGACTTTGCTGTTCACGCACAGGGTGCCCCATGGAATGTGTGATTGGGATAACAAGAGGGGGGAGGGTGAATTTTCTCTCTAGACATCAAACACCATTTTGCACTTCTCTTTGAGCGATGGGACTGTTTTCCCTTCACTGCTGCTGTATTTTTTTATCTTCAGCCATCCTGAAAAATTGGCGCATATTTAGAGGTCCAAGTCCAGCTATTATTTGCTCCCCCTCTGTGAAAGTTTTAGTTTATTTATTTATTTATTGAAAGCCAGATCTGTGAACCTCTGTTGCGCTGCTGGTATTGAGGTCAAGGCTTTTACAAGCTAGAATTTTTATCGTGAACTGGAGCCCAGAGTTAATTGTACACAAAGACACATTGTTGTTTCCATTAGGATTTACAGTACCACTGAATTCTAATTATTGGCTAACATTTCTTCCAGTATAGTGCTCATTCCTCCTCCCCTTTTTCTGCCAGCCCATGTTTCTTTTAGTTGAAGTAGCTTGCAATGAAAAGTGCAAAAATACCCCCAATAAATAAACAAAATGTAACCTCAGTTTTGATGAAACATTCTATTTGTCCCTGCCTAAAATATAAAAGCAGCAACAACAAAAAAAGCCAAGAAAACAATTTAATGCAATCTGAAAACTGTAATCTATTGTTTCCTGTTTATCGGCACTGGTTACTTTTAAAGTTCAAAGCTCAGTCCTAGTCAAGAGCTATAGAGAAGATCTTTATCCTTGCTGGCACAAAGCATCCACTTATTGACTAAGTCTCTTATGGATATTAAAATGTTCTCATATTCTTTCTATTTGATGATAAAATAGATGCACTGAAATGCTTCATCAATTGCTATTGCTTCTATGGAGTTTTCATGCAAGTAAAACTCATAATTCACTCCTGGAATGTGAGTGGTTTCACAGGCAGAATGTTTGTACGACTGAGCCCTGAGTCTCCTTTCTAAAGCAACTGCAGTAGTTTCAAAATGCATCAAATAAGCATGAGACTGTATATATTAATTGGCTTTGCTCATAATTTTCCCCCTGGTCTACATGCTTGAGTTCTGTGCAGTATGTGGCGCCTCAAGCAGACTTGACTTAAGTAGCCCCAAAAGTATAATGAGAAAAAATGATGAACTCAATCAATAAAAATCCCTTTTCTGAACCAGTTGTATAAATAGTTGGCATCAGTTTATCACTTAGTCTCTAGCCACTTTAGTCCTGTGTGTTGTTTAATGAACCATAGATATACCTCATATATACAAAGAAAAGGGATTTTTTTGGGTTGGACCAGTCAATTTGAAATGAATTCAAGCCCTGGTGGGGATGACATCAGAGGAGTGGTGGGTTTCCAAGCTAAAATTTAACCCAGAAAGGGTCCTGGAGAGGTTCTGTGGGTGGAAGGACTGCAGTGTGCAGTGCATGGGGTAGGTCCCTGTTGTGTGCATCCCAGAGGCATAGCCTTGCCAAATGCCTGTGTCGTTTGTTGTGCCAATGGTCAGCAAGGAGGGAATAAAAAGGTTCTTTCTAAAATGATTTTATGAACCTTTCACCTTGTTTTACTCTTCTGCTGTGTTCTCTCTCTCCTCTCTTACTTGTCTTCCAGATCCCACCCACAATGTGGCTTTGATTCTCACTCTGGATATGGTGGTCTCCATGCAGTTCTCCCAAGAGCCCCTATTTGTCTTTTGTGCACTATGTCAGTGTGGTCTTTGGGTGTGTATAGGAGGAATTATTCCCTTTCTCATATCCAGCTGACTGTGGCTGCTGCCTCCATGGACAAGCCAAGTCTTGGTCAGCCAAAGGGTTTGGCAATTAGCTGTTTCCTTTCAACATTTCTTGATAGTGAAAACGTATGAGCTGGTCCCAGAGGGAATCCAATTAGGACCTGCAGAACTGTAGAGAGGGTGGGTTTACCTCCTCCACTGACTGAGTGAAAAGCTTAGATGAGTTTGGTAAAAAGTAGCAAAGTTAAGGGGAAGGGTAAAGGGGTCTGTACATCCATGAAGGAATGAATTGCTTAATGAAAACCTCTATCCAGCACAACTAGAGACCAGGCTCCTGGGTGTTTGGTTTGACTGCTGTGATAAATTCTTAAAGAGATTGAGTTCCAATCTCTCTCTACAGATGCTATTTCTTGAGCATGTTTAGGAGGGATCACATAGAAATTATACATCTTTAATGGCCTAAATTAGTTACATGCTTAATAAACAAACAAAAATTGATCTGGAGGAAGTGACCCAGGCAACACGAGGACCTTTCCTTTCCTGTTGGCTTATGGAGAACAGTGTAGATACGCTGATGACAAGCAGTACCATTAAAAGCCATACTATAGAATCATAGAATCATAGAATAGTTAGGGCTGGAAAGGACCTTAAGATCGTCCAGTTCCAACCCCCCTGACATGGGCAGGGGCACCTCCCACTACACCATGCCACCCAAGACTATGTCCAACCCGGCCTCGAACAACGCCAGCAATGGAGCATTCACAACTTCCCTGGGCAACCCATTCCAGTGCCTC
>JASSUY010025665.1:0-17386 GCA_032466535.1 Forpus xanthops
GAAGGAAAAATAAGGCTGATAATTAGGATATATTTCCTGAAAATCACAACTACCAGATGACTGAGAATTTCCCAAGGAAAAGGGTGGGAAATCTCTTCCCCTTGGCTTTCAATATCGGATAAAGTCCTGAGGGGCAATGCTGCAGAATTCACTATCATAAATGCCTGAGCAGGTTATCACCTTTTGCCTGGAAATAATTTGCCCAAATGAAATGCTTTGTGTTGAATTTTGCCCTTTAAGCAATGGCTTTCATAGCTTGCATAAGAACATTTAAACAGCTATAGCCACCTAATCCTCTACAGACATTTTTCCAAATATTCAGCCATTGAAATCCATGCTGTAAAATTCTTGCTGGAAGAAATGAAAGATCTGGTAAAAAAAAAAAAAAAAAAGAAGAAAATGTTGGGACGTAGTGCTCTGACACTGCTTTGTACACAGTTTTAGAGTATCACTTTAAAATGTTTAAATAACAAAGATAATAATAGTAATAATCACTTTACTATGTCACTTCTCTATTGCTTTTCTCCCTGAGAAAAAAATTAATTAGCAGCTGTCACATTACTGAAGACACTAAAACTTATATAAAGTTTTAGTCTATTAGAGACTGTATTGTGCACTGCGCTTTTTATTAATGCTATCTGTTTCCAAAGCCTTGCTTCCTTTTCTCTGGGAAATGCCATGCCTTTAAAAAGGACAGCTGAAGAAAATAAATGGTTTTTTATTAAATACAAACCTTATGGATTTTCACTTCTGCTACATAATGGTTTGCCTGTAATTTTGAAGTGAAATTAAATATTTTACCAGGAAAAGAATACTTTTCAGATAGCAAACAACAAATGTGTTCTGCACCAGATTACACAGGCAGTGGATGTTCTTAAAAACTTCATTGATTTCAACTGAGATTGCTGTCACTAAGTTTCTTTTCTGAGTCTCTGTATTCATTATTATGTGAAATAATGCAGCTGTTTGAAATCCCATTAAGATGCTAACCAGACTGTTTTGGTTTGACAAATATGCATAATTAGAAATGTTCCCTGACCCCAACACTTTATAGAGGGAGCCACCTCTTCTTTGAAGTATCTAAAAGTTAAGTGTCTTGCTTTATATATTCTTCTGTGCCTCCTTCAGTAATTCATGAAAAAGCAGCTTTGGAGAGCATTTCGTTCGTATTTAAACCCATGTTTCTCTACGTATGTCTTTGAGGCTGCTGGGCAGGTCAGGTTTGCTTGGACCTCCCCTACAAAAGAGATGCAAGAAGTTCATGCAATAAGGCCTGGAGCTAAGGTTTCCCTCTTTTGAGGGGAGCCTGAAAAGACTGTGCTGATGAGCTATGCTTTGCATTCAACTGCTTCCCCATCCTGACTCATTTTTAAATGTCAGTTTGACTTGAACTTCCACACTCTGACCAGCAGCATTGAAAAAGCTTTTCACTATCTGCTGCAGCCTCTATTTTGGTGGTTAGAGCACTTTAGGCTAAGTGAACTAAAAGGACCAGAGCACTTGTTCAAGCTTATACAGTGTCATGCATACTGTAATTCCCCATAGGAAGGGCAATCCGTCACCTCCAGAGAAGAGAAAATTCAGCAGAATAAATAAAGACCATTTTATGCTTCTTGCTCAACGGTATGTAGGAAAGGACCTGGCTTGCTTTGGTTAAATACAGCCAAAGAGATAATGGTCCTTTTCAGACAAAGGAAGGATTGGGCCCATGTTGCTCCTGAGTATCAGCAGAGCGCATATCTCAGTTTGTATACTTTTCCCCAGATGAGGCCTTACAAAGTTTGCTTGCTGACTGACAGTGACATCAGACCATGATCATAGAATCCTAGAATGGTCTGGGTTGGAAAGAACCTGAAAGATCATTTAGTTCCAACATGTTGCCACAGGCAGGGGCACCTTTGAGAAATCAGATTGCTCAAAGCCCTGTCAAACTTGGACATGAACATTTCCAGGGATCCATCTTTGACAGAAGCTTTTTGAAATATGTCCTTCAGTGAGTTGTGTACTTTAGAGTTTACTCTTCTGATATTCCTGTGGGTTACAATACAAAGAAAAGTATCCTAGGAAATAAGGCTCAAGGGAATTTCAAGAAGCCATTTACTTTGTCTCCTGAAAGTGAACGGTTATGTTATCATTACTCATCAATAAGCATCCACAGATCTGCTCCTGACTACGTGCTCTACTGTTTTATTATTTTTATGATTAGAAAATTCCATTAGCAAAATCCAAGCCCCACTGCCTGATTTGTAAATTGTCTTTTCCTGAATGAAGTCCTTAATGACAGGGAGATTGGCTTGTTTTCTTTATATGCTGCTGTATTTAGATTAAAAAAGAGATGTTTCTTTTCTGTTTATTTTTCCCTGTACTTAAAAAAAAGTTTGGCCACTGAAAGGAAAGGTATCAATCCCAGGGGGAAACACTTGCAATTTTCCTCCTACTGAGAAACCATTTATCAAATAATAAACAGACTATGAAGCAGTAAACCAAAGATCTCTTCCATCAAATCTGAAATTTCCTCAGTGAATTATACTGATTTTTATTGATCTGAGGTTTTATCCATAAAATCATATTCACCAATATTGGGCATACTTTTAGTCTCAGTTGCTTTTGATTGAGTTTTATCAGCTGTCCCCTTCTTTTCCTCGAGCTGATATCACAATCATTCCTACAAGCTACGTATGTTATTGCCTTCTCCACTATTAAACATCTCCCAGCAAAAATAACAGTCTTCATGGTTTTCTAGGGTTTACCATCAGCCTGTTTTCAGCTTTGCTTAAGTATACAGTGACACAATGTTTCATAAGAAAACAGTCAATAAGCTTCTCTTGAAACATAAATACTGAAAAACGGTTTCAAAGTGACTCTGTAGAGTTTGTATTTTTACATGAAAAAAAGAAAAATAACTATCTTAAAAATATATGACCATTTTAAGCTATATTACAATAAATTCATCAAAACCACATAAAAATATCATACTGAAATGTATTAGTTAGAATTCATGTGTTTTAAATTTTTGTAATACTTTCTCCTTTGTAGGAGCACTTGATTTCACTGATATATGTCTGTATTTTTAATAACAGTATTTTGATTCAAGAACTCCAAAAAAATTATTCTCAAAATCCCCCAGTATTACTTAACCTTTGTATGATTTCTCTCTTCTTTGTGCTCTTCCTTGTTCAAAATTAGCATCTTTCAAAATCTTTTCCTTGCGTTCATGTGCCTATATTAGGCTGTCAGAAAACTGATCTTCTTAGACCCCAGTGGTATGTTGTTCATGTACCATCTACCATATCTTCACTTCTCAAAATGATTGTCTTGTCATTGCCATTCTATCCTTGGACCTTTGCCTGACATTCTCATGCAAATGCATTTGGCTTCTATCCACTTGTATTGCAAAACTGTATTGGGCCATTATGCTTTCTTATCCTATTTTCTCCTTCCTCCACTTACAATATTAGGAATGTGCCTACTCGAAGATTTATATTTATCAAGTCTAGGTTAAAGATGACCTTTAAAAATGGAAAGGTTCTATGAATCAAATTTGTTCCACTCATAGAGCATTATAGATTAGCAGCATGGTTAACTAAAGTTTTTTAAACCCGAATGAGAACATACTAGTTTACACAAAGGCCAGGCAAAGAATAGATCCTGAGTGACTTGATCAAGGATAACTAAAAGGATTTGTGTTTTTATGCTTCATATGGGGTAGGATTAGCTCTGTTTAAACCCAGAATTTCAACTCAAAAGTAAAGAAAGCTAAATTTGGGAATTTGCACGTAGATGCCCTGGGGGATTTCATCTGGCCTTCAGCTGTGTCTCCAACTGTCACAATACTCCCAGAATTCCTTTGTCATGTTTGCCATATGGATGTTTCTTATATACTCAAGCTTTTCAAGTGGCACTAAAGATCTATGACTGATTCTGAATCCTGCCTTAGTTTATATTTCAGCTCTGAGGAAATCATTGCTTTGATTCAGTTGCCTAAATATAGCTGGCTAGTGCCATTGTAATTGCCAAAGGTTTCTTGTCAGGTCTTCAGATACTGTTCCAGAGAGGTTTCAGCCTGAAATAAAATTTTACATTTTAGCTTAAAAAATATTTTTCTAGATTGCTCTGACTGAGGTCTCCCGTGATATGTCTGGTAACCTGGAGGTGTTTAGTTCTCTTATAATCAGGATGTTCCCCCCTGAAAAGTGCAGTCAAGCTTGCCCTTGTCTTGAGTTTGGTAAATCATCCCTATGGACACTTCTGCCAAAGCTTAAAAGAGCATCTTTGACAGATTTTTGAGGTAAAAATTTAGCAGAAACACTTTCAACTATGGGAGCTGGCAAAAAGCAGATGATGAAGGTTGTCAAAGATCAGCACTGACGGTGCAATCATTGATGACCTGACCTGAACATGATATAGGGCTGGCAATGGTGATAAAAATTAGTCTTAAACTGTGGATAAAAGTAATGGCCATGAAGTTTAACTGGTTTATTTTTTTTTTTTAATAACCTGGCCATTTTGTGGAAATGATATATTTTCTTTTTTAATGCTGAGATACATAAATATAGGCTAGATTTCTGCTCTTGATATCTCAGCAACAGAATGCTTGGGAAGTGCAATTCATTTACACCACTCCCATGCTATAAGAGGTAATGTGACAAAAATAAAGGTTACACAGTTGCCCCTTTTGGGCTGATAACAACTTGATGCTCTTGCACGGTTGTAGATAAATATTGTGTTTTGGCAAACTAGACCTTAATTCTTATGCACAAACTTTTAGGCTTAAAAAGCAGGTTGGTGCTCTGACTGCATTTGTTCATAGCTGGTTCTATTTTCATGTCTTCTTTTTAGTTAATGAATAACAGTATAAGGAATTAATTACAAACAGTCAATAACATAAGTATACAATGCCTTTAATCTTTTCAGAATATGACGACACATGAATAAATTAGCTATTGAATTAAGTACTCAACTCTGAGGACAACCAATATCTAGTTCTGAATTTTTCCAGAAATACCACATCAAGCTTTTAATCCACACTCTCAGGGAGGTCAATATTGTTTTCTTTACTAAAAATTAATTAGCCCATTTATAATAACACTAGCACTAATGATATGGTCTTACCTACTAATAAGAACAACCTTACTGAAGGACAGTATTTCTTATGTTTCTTAATTCCTTTTTTTATGTGAGAGATTTTTGACCAAGCTAGATGTCCATCTTAATTATGAATCACCTTAATCAAATCAACAGTTCCAGTCATTAAAAAATGGATGGAAAGGAAGAAACATAAAACTTAAACCCAAGAGTTCAGGAAAAAGCAATTTCTTTATGCTGGAGGAAGGAGTGGGTAGGATGTTGAAACATCGTCATTAAATTTGTAGGAAAACCAGATTATTTTGTGAAGATTTGCATCTAAACTCAATAGATTTCGCAACACAGAAATTTGCCTAAAAAATTACATCTCATATATCTTTATTCACCATAAAGGCTGCAGGGAGGAGGCCACAAATACAGCTCTTCTATTTTGGTGGAGCCGTGTGGCTTTCTGAGTGTGGCTACTATGCTCTGGCACGGAGACAAAAAGGTGGATAATTACTGGGGAAACGGGTGTTTCTGGCAGCTGTGAGGAGGTGGCTGAAGGAATTTGGTTTTACAGGGACTCACAAGGAACTTCAATGTGTAAGCTGCTTCTCCCAGGGATATAATGGGAATTTTTGGCAATAAAATGTGGCCTTAGGAGGGCCATTTAGATTTCATTAGCTTTTGTGGAAAGATTAAAAACTCATCGAAAGACCATCCCACCACTGTTTTTCAATTATCCTACCCACCCTGGGCTGCTTGTCATTTTGGGGGGGGGAATGCTGTACTATGGGCAGGTGATGATTTAAACTTTTCATGGGCCGCACTGATTCTTTCTTTCCACTTCTTACCTTCCCCTCTGTCCTAATCACCTTCCCTCCTTCATAATACACAAACACATGCTCATACAGAGCTCTTGATTTTTCACAGGACTTTCTGTGTTAATAAGACTACCCATCTGCTAGTTTAAGATCCTGAACTAGGAGCAGATAATGTCTGAGTTTAAATACAATCAAGAGTACATCTAGAATCCCATACTTTGGGAAGAAAAAAAGTTGCTTGAATAAATTTTACTCCACACAGAATCTTTCTGTCACTGATAGACCTTATTTTTCCCCAAACCAGCCTCTTAGAAAAAAATCAGAGTTTAGGCGTCCACTTAGATGTAGTGAAAGGGACATCGGCAACACAGACTTCTTCCCTTGTAATGTCAGTGTGCTTTTTATTTTTGTGCACGGCAGAGAGCTACTAATTCAAACTCTTCATGTCTGTGTGGGTGCACACTACTTTCTTGCTTGGCAGCAGCGAAATGAATCCCTGCAATGAGGAAGCAAGATGCCAATTCCTCAGTTCATGTTACTGGCACAAGTACTTATCCATGGCACAGGGTGGGAGAGATGCTGTTGCGTCTCCGCAAAGTGAGGATGTGTTTTGACTAAAACCAAGAGGGCAAGTGATGCTTAATCACAGAACCTCAACAGTCTTCTAAAGATACTTGCTCAATAGTACACACCCTGAAAAAGCAGTTTATTTTGATAGAAGGCTGTTGTTACAACTAAACTATGGTTGGCTGGAGTTTCATCTGTTCTCATAGGCTTAGTTCTTTGTTTCATTGAGGCTGAGGAGCCTCCAAAGAAAACTAGTGGTATATAGGATGCATTCCTGGCAACTCTAGGATTTTAATTTTCTTTCTGTGTCTATAGGAAAACAACATTCTAGGAAAACTGTTCTCTTGAGGCGTAAAGCCAAATCCCTATATGTCTGTGCATGTAGGAGGTTCATTGGACTTTTATCATTACGTAATCTGATGATAGGAACAGCATTCACCCTTTGACATTTACATTCATATGAGACAAGGGACCCTCAAAGATTTGTTGGATGAGAGCTTGGAAGGGAGAGCAGGGAAAGATGTCAGTATTTGTGCAGCGCTTATGGAAAAAAACCTCTTCCTTATAACTAGGGGCATACAGAAAAACAGAATGAAGAAAATTAAATAAGGCATTTTATTTAGAGAACCTAAACTGGTGTTCCCTAGTTTGAACCATTTCCCAGTTTGAACATAAAAATAAAATTCTACAAATTCCCCTGTTAAATGGCAAGTGGAATGCATCTCTGGCTTACTTTCAACAGCATTAAGAAACAGGGAAAAGAAAGCATAAACTTCGTCTTTATTTCTTTTGGCAAATTGCCTGTAATGCTGCTGCACAACATATTTGTTTCAGCTTACATTTCAGGTGTGGATGAGCCAATTTCTTCTGTTAGTTACCCAGATGACAAGCTCTGGTCACTCCATCCATGGCTTTGTTGCAATGGACAGCCTGATATGACCTCCACAAGATGGATCTCACTCACAACTAGAAAACTTTTCAAGGCCCCCACATTCATGCTCCAGGCAAGATCACCAAGTCAGATCTATTTGACGTCTGCTATGATAAAGCATCTGTCTGAACTACTTCAGCCCTTCATAGTAAAGAGGAAGAATAAACCATTTCTGCAGACTCTAAACACCATCCCAGAACTGTTATCTGCAATTTGCCAGTTCCAGTATCTCTGGAACTGTCTGATGTCAGGTTCCTTCAGACCTTACTTCCCCAAGTAAGGCATTACAAGTACAGTTACTCTCATCACCGTATAAAACACAAAGGACGGGGTAGGAGCCCAAGGCTATTACCAAAATATTGATAGGTTTTGGCACCCAAGGGTACCCAAATAAACCCTCACTCCAGAAACAGACAGGTCTCCCATAGCTTCTGTGTCACATTTAGCCTCATGTGGTATTTTGGGGTTGAGTCTGCCCTGGACCTGATAACAGTTTGGGCAACTAGAGCTCCGCTGATTCCACTGGTTCTAGGTGAGAGTCAGTGCATGAGGAAATGCTTATATAGAATCACAGAAATAATTATTGAATGGTTTGGTTTGGAAGGGACCTTAGAGATCATCCATCTCCAATCCCCTGCCACTGGCAGGGACACCTTCCAGTAGACCAGATTGCTCAAAGCCTTATCCAACACTAAACCTAAATTTATGAGGGTCAGTCTTTGAATTAAACACTACCCTTAAAGTCACATGAGATAAATCCTCTCTTCTTGGACAAGAAGTCTGAATCATATCTCATTTAAAAGTAGACATGTTCATTTTAGGCTCCCACATCTCAAGCTGTTAGCCCAGACTTTGAGTTAATAGAAGATCGCACATTTGCAAAGAAGGATTATAAGAGCTCGATTTAGTTACGCACCTACAGGAATCTTGAACCAAATAAGATGTTTGAAGCATCTCATACATCTGCACAGGTCTGCCAGTTGTAACATAACAACTGCCAGAGACTTGTATCTTGTTTGAGCTGCAGCTGGAGGCAAAGTAAAATTACTTCAGACATCTCAAATTCCATTAGACACTTGCACTTAGGCAGCTGAATTAGCCCCTTGATATCTTTGAGGGAAGAAGATGAACTGCTCTTTAAAGGCATGATTCACCTGCATAAACATTGGCATTTAGTACCACTGGAGACCATCTGTGGCTCTAAGACCTCTGCACAAGTCTGGCAGATAAGACACAGGACACAGTAGAGAGCTGCTCCTTTTCTGGAGCGCCTATGGCTGAGGCAGGGAGGTATCCAAAGTGCAGTAGACAGCTGATGCTGAATCTCACCTTATATGCCTGTCTGCAAACAGAGCCTTGAGTGATCAGCTCCAGTGATGACTCATGTTTGCTCAGGTGAACTACACCTGTGATTCCACTTATGATGTGTAATGGGTACAAGTTACTTCATGGGAGATTCCAATTGGACATGAGGTACAAATTTTTCACAATGAGAACAATCAGTCACTGAAATAATCTCCCCAGTGAAGCAGTGGTTATATATTATATAAAAATAAGATTATACACATTAAAAATTACTTCTTGGCCTGAAAATCTTTAAAACATTTATTTACTATTTTTACCTAATACAAGTTTTTTCTTTGTGTAATGAACTTTCATTCAGCATACAAAATGCATGTCTTGTGTAAATACTCGAGCAGGCAAATCACCAGGCCTGATATGTTGACCCAAGCAGACATCTTCATCTGTTAATTGTTTTTCCGCCAGACAGAAGAAAATTTTTTCCTGATTGTCTCCATGAGGAACAAAAAACTTAAGATCCCTATGAGTTAGTAATATAATCTGAGCTAATTTTCTACCTTGTATTGATTGTAAAACAAAAAAGAAATTTCAAAATGTGACCTGTGGCTCCAATCTTATAACAGAACGCCTGGTACATGCAGGCCTGACACATGCAGTTGCATATATACCTGTTTTGTACCTGGATGACAAATAGCTGGCTTAAAGTGTAAGGTAGACCTTCACATGCCTACACATTTGATTGTATTAATTTGGAGAAATTAACCCAATACTTGGGATCTAGTAGGTCCAATTCTAGGAAGGATATTAAGGTAACTACTTGCTAGTGGGCCAGCTCCTATGGCCAGGAGTGAACCAGAAAGTGATGCAGCTACCATTTGCATCTGCCTACACTTGAACTGACAGACAGAATGATAAGATTTTCATTTACTGGTGAGGTACAGCCTTCACAATACACCCAAACTAAAGCTTAAAGCCCTGATTTGAAATCCGTAATGGGAGGCCATGTACCCTATAGGACCTCCTTACTAAGAGCAGCAGATTATTGGGTTTACAGATTCCTTCATGCTACTGTACCTTGCTCAGAGCTATTCTAACCTACAGTTACAAAGATTAGCTCAAACCATGATGGTCCTTATTATTAAATGTAGAGGTGCTATATAAAACTGCATTTTTTTTAACAAGAAAGTTATTTAACACATCATAATGAAGTTGCAGCTGTTCCTGGTGTAGAGCTAAACCTAAAATGTGGACAGAGCCCATCAATGGATGCAAATGCAGTAAAATAAGTCAGAAAGAAAGGCTAGAACTGTAAATCCTCAAGTCAAATGCAGATAGTATTTTCCTTTAAAATTATGTACTTAAATTTAGACATCCAAATGTAGGAGTGTAAATGTATCATTGGTGTCTAACCTCCCACCACAGTCAATGAAGAGGCAGTCAATCTTGTTACCAGGAGATTCAATTCATCCGCCCACAGGTAAGCACCTAATGTTAAATGAGACACCCTAGTGTATTCAAAACATCCACCTGTGGGTAGCAAATAGGAAATAGGATTTATGGGAAATCCTCTGCTTCTTGGAGCTGTAGGCTAAAGTGGGACAGCCATGACCATTGTTAATAGCGTGAGTCTCCAATGTCAAGGCAACTGAATTGTTTCAAGTCCAAATGATGACACAGCTCACCTTGAAGTAAACATCTGAGGTACCATGCAGGTTCCTGATCACAGGTGTTTCTGGGGAATTTGAGACATCTTAAGGCAGCTGAGGCATCTTTCTGGGGAGACATGTTTGACCAGAGAACTTGTGTAAGATTGAAAATGAAATATATGATATAAAAAATAGAAATGAAGCAACATATTCTGAAGTTTATGGATGGATGTGTAGCACTGAAAACCTATATTGAAGCAAATTAATGAACTCCAAAAGACTATTTACTATATCTGCTTTAAATTTAATTACCATTCAGGCATATAACTTAGTGACTGACTTGTCTTTCTCACTATTTGCAGATGTTAATCTTGGGGAATAAACTCATAGATTGAGAAAAAGGAAGAGATCCAGCAGACTTGAGAGCACCTCTCAGCCTTGGAACCAAATTAGCTGTATCTCTAGCTGCCACCACCTGATATCACTGGATATGTCTCAGGCCAGGTGAAGCAGGAAACCCATCTGCAAAGCAGAAGTATTGCGATGCATGCATCACCTCTTTGGCTGACAGCAGCTGGAGATACACAGCTGTAGACTGGTTTCTGATACAGTTGTTCCTAATCAGCGAAGGTGCGCAGCTGACTTTGCAAGGTACAAATGCTTGCTTTGTGTACTGGGAGAATGTGAGAAATTACATCTTCCCAGAGGCATTGAATATGACATTTCAGAACTCCTTTGGCCCTTCATTGTATTGATTTAAGGTACAAGACCTGTGAAAGAGAATTGTTCAGAGTTGCACAGTGGAACAGATTGATTTATTGTGCTTTTCACACAGATATGCAGCCTTGCCCAGAGATGGAATGATAAGGCATGGACTACGCACAAGAAATTAAGGTTTTGTTTTGTTTGTATTATTACAGTAGATTCCAATTAATAGGTCCCCTAGTGAATGTCACCTTCCCTCATCTAGCAAGATTTCCTGGGAACATGCTTCAGTATGAATCATTTCATTGCCTTGAAACAATGAATAAACAGCACATCTAATCTACAGAAAGGGCATGTTAGAGGGGAGGGCTTAACAAGCTAAGTAACAGATTTAAAATGTGTAGACTCTCTGGAACCATAGCGCTGAATTCAAGTACTCTCATTACTTCTGTTTAAATTATTTTTCTTTTTTTTCTTCTTCTTTAAAGCAAAGGAATATCAGCATACTGTAATATGCTTCAGTATTTCAGACTGCTTTACAACCTGAACTCCTGATTGCTCCAGATGGACCTTGAAAAGTATCAGATATATCTCATATAAATGGGAATTTAGCCTTGTCCTTGGACATACTTTTCCTTCTTTCTATTGTTATAGCCAGGACAGGCTGGATTTCATCACCAGTTGATATGACCTTTGGGTGTGTAATCTGCTGAGTGCTTTGGGATCACAAGGGATGAATGGCTTCATTTAAATGCAAACTCTTTATTATTAGCTCCTGTGAATAGACTGCAGGCAACAGGTGTGAATTAGTGTTTGCTTAACTATGACTTCCTGCTGGTCTTGCCTTGGTCATCTCTGCTGGCCTTTAAGCACTGTCACTGCTTCCAAAGGTCAGACTTACCTCCAGAAATACTTTCCTGCTTCCTACAGTGGCTATTTTTAAAGGTATTACTGAAAGAGAATGATACCCCAAGGATTCCCTGTAGCCCCTGGGGATCACTAGATAGAGAGAGGAAATCCTATTTTTGGGCTTTTCAACCTGGAGTTTGCAGATTCCACATGCCCCACTGACTACCTAGAAGGGGTTTGTGAAGTAAAACTCAAGCCCACAGCCAGTAAGCAGGTATTTTAATCGGTAATGGAAAATGTTTAAAGATCAAAAATTAGAAAAAAAAAACACAAAATCCAGACAAAACTGAGAACTACTCTCTAAATGTTTTGAGCAATAGAAATGAATCTAAGGAGTCATTCTCTAGCTGCAAATTCAATCCTTAAACTTGCTGCAAATGTATTTTGTGCCCTTAAGTAACATTACTCTTTTTAGTCTGTTAAAAGCATTTTTCCTGCTCTTTGTCCATGAGAATGAGAGTTAAGCTTTTCCTCTGTATGTGGTATGGTGCCATTATTAATTGATTCATTAATAGTAAGTAATAAAGTAGGTCTAGAAAAATTCTAGGTTTGTTGAGTTTTAGTTGTGTTTTTTTTTGGTTTTGGTTAGTTTTTTTCTTTTTTTTTAGCTGGAAACCTTTGTTGAAATTGCAGTGCTACCTTGTGCCCTCAGCTGCTGGTAATTACAGAGTGATAACATCAGGGTTAAATGACACAGATAGGCAGCCACTGAGAAACAATGCCAGGAACAGTGATTATTGAGAACTAACCTATGAGCAGTGGCAATTCGTTCCCAGGGGTTGCCCCATGGGAGCCAAGCCATGAAGAAAAAAACCCAGGAATCTTGCAGCTCGAGACAGGCCTCAGCTGAAACTATTGGTGGAGGTAGGTATTTTCCTTTTCATGATTCCACTTGTTCTAGAGCAATAGGTAATATGCTGTTTCTGTCTACCTAAAGGCATCACTAGATGCCAGAGCATCTTTGGTGGTGCTTATAAGGTATGTTCCACTTATCTGCAAATCCTCTCTTAGATTTTCTGTGGGATATAGTCCTCTCCTTGCTCAGGTTCTCTACTGATTCCGTTGCCAAGCACACCTCTGGGTTTCTCTATTTTTCAGTTCTTGCTGTCTAATCCAGGCACATCTGAAAAACAGAGGACGGCATTAAAGCTGATGTAAATAGCTATGGATAGAGCATATCCTTAAGTGTTTGCTGAGGATTTAATGCCATTATTATGCCATCCATAATGATAATGGGTGAAAATGATTTTAATCAAGAGGACAATAATCAGAAAGCTGGTTCAAGTAGCTTCAGACAAGCATCAGCGCTCAAATCCTGTTTTCTTGGTGGCTCAACATAAACTGGAACAACAGGTCAAGAAATATTAATGCTACTAATCTCTCATTTTTTTTAATGAAGAAATTCTGAGAAGAGCGTAGAAACTGAAAAAAGTAGAGATGTAAGACTTCAGGGAATGGCTTGCAGATGCAACAGGCAATAATCTTCTGCCTGCCTACAGCATATCCAGATGTGGTCTTTGTCTCTGAGTAAATGTGCTTAGTGTGGTCATCATACAAAAGCAAACTACTTAGTATGTCTCCATAAATATAAAATATAACAGGTGAGGATGCAACCAAAAGTTCCAGCCTTCAAAGATGTGCACGATAGGCTGAAATTTATAGATGTAATTCTTTTTTTTAAGATCCAGTTTGTTCTGGATTCCTAGCTGGAGTTGGGTTTAAGATGTGTTTGTGTTTGACCTCTGATATTGTGAAAGAATGATGAGTAATACCAGAAGGTCAGCACAGACTGTGTTCTTCAGAGGCTCCATACTAAAAGCATGCTAAAGAAAGGGCAGATAACAGAAGCAGCAGATCTGCATGTGTTTTCTGATATGGTTGTTTTTTCATTCCTATGAAAGGCTTCATAATTTGAACTTGGGTGATATTTCCAGATATCAAGGTAGAGAAATGTAAAATTACATCTACCCTTTATAAGATCATTCGTATATGCTATGAAACAATTCTGAAGTGATGGGGGCTGACTAGGATAAATCAACCGTTCTGAGACTACTACACAAGGCAACTGTAATTTAGATATGTCTCTGTTCTACTCAAAAGCATCTTGGAGTAGCTTTCTGATATAATCTGTGACAGAGAAAAAGAGATGTGATGATGATTTCTGAAGATTTCAGCCAAATTAATTTGGGCTGGTGATAGTGTGGACAAGGAGCAAAACCAAGAACAAGTCACAGATGCAAACTGAAATTTACACTGAGAGTCCATGATTCCTTTCCTACAATAATTCATCTTTTATTTCAGATGTGTCACATCATATAGACACATTTTTTGAAATGCTGAAGACAAGCTTTCCTTGGAGATATGGTTTTGTATGCCTCCATTGAAATGGCCAAGCATTTCACACCCTGGTTTAGCAATTCATCTGCAGATGTCTCCTAGTTCCTTTGACTCCAAGGGGACTGAAACAAATATTCACAGTTCTCCTGAACTGAAGAGTGTCCCAAATTATAAATTATATTATTTCACTGGGAGAAGTAGTATTACCAGGAAGCAGGTGGATTCATCCATATATATATATATATATATATATGTATATATTTTTTAATGCTGAGTATTGTCACCAAGGAGGCGGGATTTGGTATCTGTTTAACTACAACTTTCTCTTCAGCTTTGCTAAGGGTAATGAAGCAAGCGTGCAGTTATGAAGACTACCGAAAAGCATTGTATGACTAATTCAGAGAGAAGACAAATGCTTGTTCAGTCAAAATCACCATTCATCTTGAGAACTTTAGGGAAGACCTAGCCCTAAAACTGACTTGTTTGAGATCTTTGGGGCTGCAGTCTTTGGAAAGGACATAAAGAATATCACTGCTTATTTATTCAATGAAGTCCTGAGAGTCTCAGTTATGCCATGGGGTAGGGAAGGAGCCACACTGAATTCCAAATGAGAAGAGTTGGATTTGAGGTTATTAATAATTCTTTCTCTTTCCCAATCTGCTAGATTTCAGGGATAGGATATTGTTCCTGCCAGATACTCACTCATGTACTTGCTCTCAAGTGCTGGCTCTGAGGTTCATGGGTTCATGTTTGCTTTGGTAAGTGTTGATTTCATAGGAACTCTAGGAAATAACACTTCAGGAGAGAAAGGGATTTTACCTCTCTCTCACAGTTACTTGTTTCACTAGTAGTTTTAGAATCTGAGTTTTGAAGAACTTGCTTATTACTATATTTGCAGTGCTATTTTAGAAGAGAGGATACCTTTTTTTATTTATTTATTTTTTTTTTTTGTCCACTTAGATTTTGGACATTTTTCTGATTTCTAATGATAGCAGAAGAAGCATCCTTGTTCTCAAGCTTAACTTAGGAAACAGTGTAATGTATAAGCGAAACAGTAGTGACTACATTCTGGGCTTTGCCAACTCTGCTGGCAGCTGAATGGGCTGTTTTTGTAATCTGTACTTTTTTATTAGCTACAGCTGAAGTCATACAATGTCTTCATGGTTCAGTACTTCTGATCGAGGGCTGCTATTGATGGTATCCATCTCATTTAACTGTCATCATTCAAAAAGATAGACATTTAAATATGAGTTGGTCACCAAAGGTTTGTACTATAGCCAGTGGAAAAAATAGGTACTTCCAGACAACAATTCCTTTTGACTAATTTTAGTTACTGACTTTATAAGGTAAAATAGACCTTGTAATTGAAGATGTCTGGACATCAGTCACCCTAAGTAGAGTTGTAGCAATAATGTTGATACTTGTGAGCTCCTGGAAAAATATTTTCTCATGCACAGGAAAATTTACCCTTAAGCTCTCAGTTTGTGCACAGCAAGGAGCAGAAATCACCTGGAGCTATTGAAAGGGAAGTATTCAGATGTACAGAGCATCCAGCTTATAATCTATTACTGAAGACAGCGCATCAGTTCCCTGCATGACAAGAACACTGTTCATTAACCTGGGGAGGGGATTTTGTAAGGACTTGTAAGCAAATATAGGAAAACTGGTGAGGTTTTCCAAAGTGCTCAAACCTGCCCAAGCTTGAAAGGATTTTCTGTTAGATTGATGGGGACAAAAAAATTAACAAGAACACCTGGATTTAGTTGTACATATATAGGTGTTTGGTGCTATACTTTATCTGGCCACCAGATGCCATTTTAGACAGATGAATATCACAGATGCAGATCTTGTTTCAATATGTTGTCCAAAATGAAATAAAAATGGCCTACTTATACCCAGACAGTGGGCTTTGGGTAAAGATATGTAAAATTGCATGTCTATTTTGTAGGTGTCTATAGGTGAGCCAGGGTACTGAATCTTTCAACTGATTTAATTAATTTGTTCAATTTCATGTGCTGTAAAGCATCTTGGTTGGCCACCATACACCTTTTGAGAAAGACACAATCTCCTTTAGAGCCTCATATCTGCCAGACCTATGCAGATGTGGATATCTTAGGCCATCTCAGTTGGCAATAAATGCCTATGGTTAAATCAGTGAATCACATTCTTACATTTGGCATTTGTGTAGTGATTTGTATCATACTGGATTTACTGACTGATCTCCACTGATTTATAATGAGAGCTTAGATATCTACTGACACGTAGATACCTCCATTTACATAGCTTTGAGCTGAATCTTACCATGAATATATTTGAAAAAAAAAAAAAAAAAAAAAACCAAAAACAACCCAGAATTCTGCTGCATGCTCACTAATCATGCACTTACAATTTAGTCCTGACTATATTTCAAACTGAGCACACTGTGTAGGTGGACATGTGTTCCTAGCTGAAGCTCAAAATATAAAGAAAAGTCATGACATCACATGTAGGAACAGCTAACAGATGTCATAAATGTAACCAACCAATCTACAATTCTAATATTAGACTTCCCAGAAAAATTTCAGATTCATATATTTTAATGAAGACTGGCCTTGGATAATCTAGTCTGACCTTATGCATAACATAGAGTGGGAGAATAAGAATAAATCATTTTTTCCACTCTGAGTATGAGTTCAATATGTTGTTTACTTAAAGAATTTTTTCAAGAATAAGTTACCATATTAAGATGAAAACAACAGGAAACCGATACTTTAGTTCTTCTCCTGAAAGGTTATTATTGCAGCTAATGACCCTAATAAAAACAAATAAACAAGAAAACCTCAGAGGAAATGACCTGTGGAAATTGTCTAGTTCAACCACCTGCTCAGAGAATCATCGAATCATAGAATAGTTAGGGTTGGAAAGGACCTTAAGATCATCCAGTTCCAGCCCCTGTACCAGGGGCAGGGACACCTCCCACTAAATGATGTCAACTAGGCTATGTCCAACCCAGCCTTGAACACTGCCAGTGAGCATTCACAGCTTCCCTGGGCAACACATTCCAGTGCCTCACCACCCTCATAGTAAAGAATTTCTTCCTCAGATCCAATCTAAACTTC
>JASSUY010025669.1:0-15621 GCA_032466535.1 Forpus xanthops
TTGTTAATAACTATTACCTGGTGCCTAGGGGGTTTCTAAGCCTAGGATCTAGATAGTTTCCCTGTTTTGCTCATAGCCACAGGCAGAACAGGCTAAAGCCATGTCAGATAAGTAGAAAAAAGGTGAAAAGTCCTCTGTAGGCCTACGTACATCTGAAGGCCTTGGTGTCTGTCTGTTTTATAACAAAGAGGGATAACTGGTCATAGGTATGTAGCTCACATGAGAGCCTTTATCAGGTTAAGTTGTGTGTCATGCTTTTTTAGACCTGGAAATACAGTTTTGTGTTTTAGAGGAATACACACTTCTTGGGCATAATATTTGCCTGCTGCTGTATTCCCACAGTCTTGAAGAAAGAAAGCTGCATGTAGAATTTCTGAGACAACAATGCTTTTCTAGGTCCTTATTGTATAGAGAGAGAATAAATATTTATGTAAGTCAGACCTAGCAGTTATTAATGAGAAATCCAGCAAGCATTCATTCTGCTGGCCACACTGACAAGGGTTAATCTCACATTTCCATAACCTGCTTACATAGCTCTTCTCTGTATACCATGGATGGCTCTGGAAGGTCAGGCTTACAGAATCCTGTATGCTCAGGCTCTAAAGCCCTGCAAAACACACATGACTCACATCTAATTGTTAGCATTTATCATTTTTATATTCTGAGTATACTCAATAAAATGGGATTTACTCTGTTGATGCGACAGTTGAAATATTTTTTGCTTAGATGTAAGCAAGAGGTTATGATCGCTCAGTTTTCTTATTGGTACAGGCACATTACAGCACCGTGTTTCAAGTATAGAGGTGTTACATGGGAATAGATGTTAGAAATCTTTTGAACAATAACTTTGTATGCATAATATACACGGTGCTGTATACACACACATGTGCCCTTTTGAATTCTAATATAAAAACGCAGTCACATCCTACATCAACTTTCTCTAAAAATGAGATGAAAACACACTTGTATAATGATAGCTCTGTGAGAGAGTCACAGGTTAAATTTGCCCACCAGTTTAGGAAGACAAGAGAGAGAAAGAGAGTGCAAACTAAAGAGAGTTCCCTGAGCTAATTTTCCAACAATAAATCAGCTGATAATTTCTACTGAAAGAGAATGAAAGCATAAAAGAAAGAGAAATAGTACAATAAATATAAACTGCCTTCTGCCAGGAGAAACTGTATCAAAATGCCTGGGAAAGCAGGAGAAAAGAGATATGATCTGTTGCATTAATTGCACTATAATTAGTTATATATACCCTGCATCCACTTCTCATACATGTATTGTACCTTTTATATAAAAAATTTTCTGCATTTAATGCAGGAGCTGTTGTCCACACTCATATCCATTATATTCTGAGATGTTTTTCCCATACGTTGCTGGTATCCATTAGCTTTTATATACTAATTAGCACTAATTCTAGATGGAGGTGATGGATGGGGGGGATGACATTGAGCTAGTTCACTTTGCATTTTTTTAGAAAACAGAAAATGAACCGTGTGTCTGTTCGTGTGTGTCTTTGCCCTGTCTTCTTCAGGTTGTTTACACAGAGACTCACTGAATAAGCTTACATTCATTTGAAAGCTGTATGTCTGTGCTCTCATAGCCTAAGGCCTTGAACTAGTTGCATTCATACTGCCTTTTGGCCAGAGCTCAAATCTCAGTCATTCCCACCAGGTATATGAAGTTTTTAGCTCACAACAACAGTTGGGCCCACTTCAAATAGCACAAACTCTAATGTGCAGAGGCTGCAGCTTATCTAGTGTTTACAGTCAGGATCCAAACTGGCAAGACAGCACAGACATACATGCTATGAATACAATCTTTCATTAGATGCATATATGTACTAACTAAGAAAACAAACTTATTTGCAGAAGTTTCATTTCTGTAAAGCAAGGAATATTCCTCACCTCAGATTTGTCCTTCACAGCTGGCTCCTGCAGGACAGTACGTACAAAGACGTGATCCCTGAATAAACATGGCCGTGAACACATGTGCTACTTCTGCTCTGCATTTGTTACAGGGCAATGTATTCAACTATGAAAGTCTTGTGACCATTAAAATACAGTCTGCTTTAAGACGTCCCTTTCTGTTTAAGGAAGAAATGTAGTAAGAGGAAGAAATGCAGTAAGAGGAAGAAAAAGAATAACGTATTTATTATACACTCAGAAAGCAGAAACAGTGAGTAGTGCTTTCCCAAATAAAGGAAAATGTTTCTGTTTATTTTATGGGCAATGATTTCTCAAAGTATAAAATCCCTGGATCTACAAAGGGCAATACGGATGTGGCAGTAAAAGTAATGTATTCCTTTAGCTATTTAAGAAAACTGTAAAGACAGATACTTGCACACACGTGCAGCTCCTACTGAAATAAACGCAACTTGATGATTGCTTCTATCCTGCAGACTAAGCACTCCCTCAATTTGGAGACTGCACAGCCACAATTCTACTATCTTCTCTTATTTTGCACATACCATGCAAATAGAGAAAAAGTTCTGAGCGCACTAATACCCTCCCTTAGATGTAGTTTTATTACAACACATCCCATGATTCACACTGGACATGTTAGACTGTGCTATGCCGAATCAAGCACTTTTTTTCAGGAAAATGTGCAAGTTCCAGGGCTAAGCACAAATCACTTTCTGCAAGTACTCACCAGTCTGTCCCCAGTGCTCAGTTACATATGGTCAGAGAGATTATAGGAGTCTTTTGGTTCCCTGGTTGAATGAACATACAGTTGAAAGATAAACACTTGCACATTTGAATTTTCATGTGAGAATACTTGCCAATATAGCTGCAGATTCACTTTCCACAAATATGCAGGCAAACCAGCTTGACTGAAACACTCATGAAATTGTACTTGTGTATCTGAAAACAAATGCAATTAAATATGAAGGGAAACACAATGCAGAATATTCACAATGTCTGTTTACCTCTAACATTTCCTGCAGTAAAGATCAGTGTGTGCCTGTGATCCTACACAAAAAAAAATAATAATAATTCTAAATTAATATTTGGTGAAATTACATAGAGTCATCAGCTTCATTTGAGCAAAAGTGGAAGAGGCAACTGTATCTGATAGGGAGCAAAAAGTCTCTCAGCCCCAAATTACAAAGGCCAGTAGATAAAATTCTGTTTCAGCCTATTAGGTATGGCTTCTTTTTTGTCCTTTTTTCCTCAGATCAGCTTTCTCCTTTTCAGGGCACAGTAATGGGTTAATTGCATGCAACACATGTTCTCTTAATCAGTGAAGTTTGTTTTCATCTAAGTGCTCTTTTAAGGGGAGCCTGCTTGTCTTTTCTGGTATTGGAGCAGTAAGAAATTTAATTAGTAGTCAGAAATGTTGTTACTGAAAGAGTCAAAACCTGAAACAGATAGTTTCCAAATGTAAGACTTGTAGCAGGCCAGCTAAACTAACCCAGACTCAAATCCTTTGGGATGACCTATTCCCTCCCAGAGCTTCAGGATGAAGAGTCACCAGCTCTGCTCCTGATTATTGCTGTCTCAGCTTACTGCCCTAAAGAGAGGAGTAGTGAGAGGATGAGAGAGGTGCTAATCCACAGAGCAAAATACAGAAAGATTTACACCAGAGCCGAGTAAATATGGGTAAAGGAATAAACCAAATGTCTTTTTGAACAAAATCCTCTGTAAGTAATTTGCTTGATAAAACACAGCTCACATTTGGGCGGGGAGCTATGTTAGCAGACAGAGTGGAAATAGCATGAAACCTCCTTTAAGATGGCTTGCATAATGTCAAATAGGTTAAAGAAACCCTGCTTCCTAAATTAAAAACATATTACATTTAAAGGAAAAATTTACGTTGGACAGCGGTAGTGGAAAGAATGACCAAATAGTATGACTATAATTAATTGTTCACACGTGAACAGTATATAGCATTTGTGATTGCCCAGAATGTGTAACGTACGTAGAGAAGTAATTGATGTGTGCTTTTGTATTGTCTGGGCCATTGAACAGTGCCAAATCAGCGAGGAAAGGGGAAGCACGTGTTCAGAGTTTATGTATATAGGAAGGCCCATGGCAGCTTTAGACAGGTCTGCAGGAACATGTGTGTCAAGTCAAGAATTCTTCGGGAATAGCAGCTTGGTTCCCCCTTTCCAAACCTGTTCCCAGCAGCTTCTCCTCCCCTCGGGGAGGAGGGGGGGGGAAAGAGAAAAAAAAAAGAATCCAGTTCCAAAAAGTGGTTATCTTCAGGGCACCTTACACAGAACAAAAACACCTAACTGAAACCAGGACCTGAAGGACCTGGACCTGCCTTTGAGGAGAAAGCAAAGATTTCCAAATGCCAGTCTTCCTCTCTTGATCTCATATACTTCTGTTGTTAGTGAAAACTGTAAAACAGTATTTACAATGTTCTGCACAGCATGAGGCTGTTTGTATGCAGCGTGGCAGAGGAAAGTTTGTTCTCTATACAACAGTGCAACCTAGTGGCTCGGAATAAAAAACTCTACCATTCGCCTGCAAAGCTCTGACATCTTTTGCAGATACTTTAGCATTTGTAAAACAGTACTTACAACAACCAGCCTTAGTTTGCAAGTCATTCAGTTACCTTGTTAGGACGGGCACAGTAGGGTTATCTCTTCATCAGCATCACAGGACTTCTAAAAAGCATTAGGCAAAGAACTTATTGATAGTTTGGCTGTGTATTGCGCTTGCGGGCTGTTACTCGGATTGTATAATTTATGCAACTGGTTTTGATGAAACTAATGAGATTATTCATGCGTGTAAGGATTTCTCTCTTGCTTAAGGGTTACTGGACCAGTCCCCAAGTTAGAAATTCTCAGCAAGCTGTCATCAATACCAAAGCAGGGCCACTGACAGGCTTGAAGTCATCAGCTCTAAGATGGTTGGGTATTTATTGCAAACCAGTGTTAAGTTTGCCCACATGATTTGGAGGATTTCAGATTCCAAGGATAGGGAATGCTACAGAGTGCAATAATGGCAAATGTCATAGTGTGGTAAACTCCATTAAAATGAAAACATTGTCTAAATAAAGGTTTGATCCAAAGCCCATTTAAAAGTCATTGCACTGAGTATGCTTTACACGTCCTGATCTGCCCATTAGAGAAAACCGGGAGGGGTTGGGGGGGGGAAGCCTCATTTAGCGCTGACACAATGTTTTCAACTCTGCCCATTTGTAATAAGATGCTCTTTAGCCAAATCCTTTAAGTCATTTGGAAATCATTTAGAATTCTCTTTCAGAGCAATTAGTAAAAAGCTAAGAGCCTCAAATGGTTTTCTGTGATATTTTCATAATTATTATTTTAAACCAGAAAATATCACCCTAAAGCAAAAAAACAAAACGATTCATTGCAACTGAAAGTATCTCTGTGCATTCTGGAGATCTGAGGGATAGAGAAAAGGTGACCTTTTCCAGATCTATGCATTCCATATAACAATCTTTTCCTGCCTCCTGAAGAACACACTGGGGAGGAAATCATTCACTATCCTTTTTTATATGAGGTGTTACAGTAAGAATTAAATGTAATTTAGTGGGACAATAAAATCTTCTCAAGTACTGATATTCAACATAGTATTGTTGTGTTTGGGGTGGATTTGGGGATGATTAAATGAGTAAATCACACAGATCTGAAACATTTTTTTCACCTCCTCAGATGGCATCTTGATCGTGCATGCACTGTGAACACCAAAAGCCTATAGGTCAGACCTGAAATTATAGCTAAAACTCAGCTCCTGAGGTACATGGACTGTTTATATCAATGAAAATTTATGATCTCTATACCTTAAATCCCTGGCCTCTCTTTTACATTGACTTCTTTACTATTTGCTGCTTTATTTTATGGTGATCCCTTGCCCTCTATAAATATATCATGGTTATTTAACCCTAGATCCCAACCATAGTTTTCAGTATTTCAGGAGGGATCTATTTGTTACAGTCTGCTACTAGGGGTTTTATATTCCTATACATTAATAGCTATTATTTCATTGAAGTTATTTTTAACTATTTTCATCTTGTCATTTAACTTGATGCTATTTGGTATTACAGCCAAAACCAGAAAACTGTCTGCTGTTTTTCTAAGATTATATTGAGGCAAAAATCTTCTTTAATCTCCAGCAGTGACTGAGTTATTTTCTATTAAATATTTATCCATGGAAAAATGAATAAATTTGACTGCAATAAATTGTAGTTTGGCAGACTTAATTGCCTATTGTTACTTAAAAAAAAAAATAAATCAGCCTTATAAAAATCTGACCTAATCGTAGAAACATGTCATGGAGTAATTAAAGTTTTCTGTGGGGATAGACTGCAATAATTATCTTGTTTTGACTGAGCTTCTTATTATTTTAGCCTGAAAAATAAAACTGAAAAACAGGAAAGGAATATAGATTTGCAAAACCTATTGTCTGATGTTAAAATTGTTAAGAAAATATGAGTCAGTATTATGCAAATTCTGACCTAATCCCAGCAACATATTGGTAGGTAATCGTATTTTTTCTTTAGAAGGGGACAGACCCTACAATAATTATGCCTTGTTAGTGTCCACATTGCTATATTTTTGATTTATGTATTTTTGTGGGAGCTGACAGATAAGCAAGAAAAATTGACATATTATAAACTAATAAAAATAAATAATATCTGAATCTGCCTAGCAGCAGTGCACATTGGGAAGCTAAATCAATGCATTAATCACACAAAATTTGAGTAAAGTATAGTTTGTGCTAAATGAAAAAGTGACCTATACCAAACAGAGCTAAATACTGAATTCTTAACATCACTTCTAGTTGGACCTGCCTTAATTCCTGAGGTCAAGCAATGCAAGAATTTGACCTGTTCTGTTTTTCTGATTATCCTACACAGTATTCCAGGACAAATTTGTGCCTTGCTCATCTTTTCTATGATTTTGATCACCTTCCACCTGTTAGAGCTGCCTTCTTCCCCAAGGAAAGAACTGCCTTTGAAAGAAAAAAATGGTTTGTATATCTCTTTTTCTCTGTGTTTTAGCACAGCATTTATTTTGGTGCACTTGCTTACTAAAATGCTCTTGCTTTTTTGTGTAAAATAATTAAGTGCCAGAATAAAAAAAAAAAAAAAGTGATTTTGGTACCCAGTAACCGCTAGTTCTGGGAGTTCTGCTCTAGTGCATCAGTATTGTAGACCAATTGACAATATAAATATTACAGAAATGAGCTTAGGATTGGGCAGAATCTAGCAATTGATATTGTCTAACGTAACTGGCAGCAAACTGATGAACTGTGAATACTATACCTTGCTTCAGGTTTCTGCCCATACAGTCTCATCGCATTGCCATGCATGTAGACTGGCTGTGCCAAATCCAAAAGAGACATAATTAGCACTGAACTGGCAACCTGGATCTGAATTTTTCTCACTGATTGTAGTTTTAATATAAAGAAAGTATCAAGCTATCAGGAAAAAAGTATATACAGATTTTATTGTCTTCTCTCATGTTGTCTGCAAATGACGCTATATGTCATCCTGTTCTGGCATTTACAAAGTAATCCCTTGCTTTAAGGCTTTAAAACAAAGATTGCCCAAACTTGTCAATGAAAAAGGAAACAAGGTCTGAAAAACTGCTCAGCTGTGAAACAATCCCCTGCACATCTTCCCAACCCCCGGCTAAAATCCTATTCTTTGTACACTCAGAGGCTGCATCTCTGCTCCACTTACAAGGATTAGGAGTTCTCTGTTGCACAAGGTGCCTGGTAGTGTGATACTTGTATTGTTCTTCATAGCCAACCGAGCTTGAGCTAAGCTACCCACAATTCCTCAGCAGGTGACACCCTCCAAGAACACCAACCCTAGCTTCACCGAGCATGTAATATATATGTTCATGGTATATACTTGTCTCCCTAGACATTTCAGGGCTGCTTTGGGCCTGCTGTTACCACGCAAATGCATTTTATTTAATGTGTCATTTCAGCAAAAGACCTAAGAAAGATCAAAAGACAGTCCTAAGTGGTGGGTTCAAAATAAAATATTTTTTTTAAAAAAAGGTAAAAATATGAAAATAATATCAAAGTCAGTCATTTTTCACACAGAAGCATTTGGTACCACAAATGAATCAATTTACAGAAGTGAGAGCTATTCAGCTGGCCCTAGATATTGGTGTCAAACAGATGGTTCAAAATTTACATTAATTCAAAAGGTGACCAGACAAATCCTTGCAGAAAAAGCTATCAGGTGCTGTTAAAAAAAAGACTGCAAATGCAGACAAAAGCTGTATGAATATACCGTTATTTACACTCAGATATAGTATGCTCACCTGAATGTACATTTGTCAAAAACAAATAATGACAATTTGGCATGGAGTTAGAGGCACAAGATGGCATTTCAAATTCTTCTTTGACTTTGGTATTTCCCACTGGCTGGTTTAGACACCTTGTCTCATCAAAATTTGGTAAGTGAATCCCAGATCTAAGTATTTGGCTCTCACAGCAACCATGCGGGCATGAAACTCAGCATTAAGGACTATTAAAATAGGGCTGTCCTTGAGATCATGAGACAAACATTTCCATCACATTGCAAAATGAACATCTTGCTTCAGGTCTTTCATCAGTTGCACTGCAATGTAAACCAGGGTTTTGTTAAGTCATGTAAGGCAAGAGCTATTCCTAAAATGTCCAATAAGAAATGCTTTTAATTTATACAAAGAGCAGCTAAAATGGTACAATGTCTTTCATTAATATGATCTACTTAGTAATCTCATAAAAATATACTAGCAGAAATCACCTCATACTTCCATCCAAATCATACAACCTGTACCTATATCAACACAGTTATCTGGCATTTTTCTAGCATTTCAACACATGACACTACCAGTGCCAAGATCAATTTCTTGCAAGACTAGTAACACAATGGTGTCCATGTCAGCTAATCAGGAGTCTCAGTCAGGAAGCCTAGAAGAGGCACCTACAAGGGACCCCAATTTGGAAGCCAGCTGGCTTCCCCAGTGTTGGAATGGGAACTTGTGGATCTGGCAGAAAGGAACAGCCTCTTCACACAGTTTGGTACTATGATAGGAGAGCAGTAAGATCTGTGCTCTCCTAAAAGTACATGGGTGTTGGAGCCTGAGAGCAATGGAAAAGAGGAGGAAGAACAGGAACTGCTGATGGAGAAAGAAGGGAGTTCTGGTAGAGGACTCAGCACCTGTGAGAAGGGATGCTGGAGAAATAAATATTAACCAACTGTAACAGTTTCAATAACTGGTTTTATCAAGCAGAATGAAACACCTCTCACATAGCCCTCAGAGTGAAACACAACACAGATATTAATAAATTTTAATATAAAGATTATATCATTTTGAAACTAGTAAGCCTATACCAAATGTATTATGCAATTAATTGCTAACCAATTAACTGGCACATCTCAAATAGCAGTTTGTCCCAAATACATACAAGGCAGCTGCGATTCTGTCTGGGTGATGGGACTGTTGTGCCACTGTTTAGGAATACATGGTGAGGAACATGGTGACGAAAAACTTGTAGAGTGTGGCAGGCCATAGAAAGGATCCAGAACAATCTGACCAACATATCTGACTCAAGATACGTGAAAATTCCATATTATTTATCTAAATGCATAAGCATGTCATGGACCATTATGACCCAGTGCTTCTGGAGAGCAAAGACAGCTATTATAAATATCTGTAATTAACAAATGAAAAAGCTTCATTTTAGCACAAAAATAGTCTACATAATCTGAGGTAGTTTTGGCATGGAGCTGTTTATAGCAAAGCATTAAGTTTATCTATAGCAGCAGCTGAATTGTTCTCTGGAAACTATTCTCTGAGAGGTAGCATTACAATTACAAAGCGAAGAGTATTTCAGCTGACATAGCATTCTTGCTATAGGCACAGTCAATCAAGGGAAACAACAAAGCAACAGTCAGATAAAAGACTAATAAAGTTACGAATGACAATAAAAGTCCACTGAAAGCTTTATTAGACTGGTGAAAACCTAGCTCAGAACATAAAAGAGCCCTTACGCACAGTAACCACCAAACATCTTACCACCCGTTACAGTAGATGTCACACTATGCTAGTAAGGCCCTGAAAAGCATAAGGGACACCAAAAAATCAAGGACCAATCAGAACTACAAATAAACTGGCATTCTGAGTAAGTTGTTTTATTATAATATTCTGTGATAGAGGTTAGACTACCTCCCTGAACTCCCCAGGAACAGCAATTCCTCAGCTACCATTTCTAATCTCTAGATCTCAAATTACTTTGAAAGAAATTAAATGCCATATTTTTCATTTTCCAGGAAAGTAAGCTGAGGCATAGAGGGAGCTTGTAACGCTTATTTCTAAATTTCTCATTATAACTTAACCCTCAGATCAGGGGTTGATGTTATGTGGCCTAATCAAATTCGTATACATATAACTTTTTAATGTGTTTCTTGATAACCAACAAGTTTAAGCTTCAAATTCATAAGGTCAGAACGTTCATATGCTGGTAGCTTTGTGTCAGCAAAACAGGTATTCTTCTTTCTTGTTAATCATAAGTGTATTTTTTAAAAGAACAACATGATATGACATGCTAAATTTCATATATTTCCTTAAAGCAATAATATGCCCATGTGTCAAAAACATCTTCTGAGAAACAGGCACACAAAGTGTCATTCTATCACTTAAATATGGAGTTTTAGTAATTATTAAAAGTGTCTGCAACATTTATACTGTACCATGCCAAATTTGTTCTAAGAAGCAATCCCAGTAGAATGAGCACTGCCACGAGGAGCAATATTTGAACACAGGAGAACAATAGAATATGAGCTGGATGAAAGCTGAACCATAACATAACAGAGTACAGCCTTCCTGCACCAAAAGTGAACGGCAAGAATGTGATGTAATCGCATAGTTCAGAGACTGTAACAAAAGGATAAAAGACTGGGAGATAGGAACCCATGCTAACAGGTCAAAGTAACTGGGGCTACTGTGTGTTCCACTGCACATATGTTCAGTGTGTATATGCTAAGTGCAATGAGGCATTTCAGCATTCTTCTAGCATATCTACCCAAACAGAACTGGTAAAAGCTTGCCTTCTTTGCAAGGATAACTCACAGCAAGAACTGCTCTGAGAAGCCATCATATGTGAGATTTCACAGAATTTCTTTCCCACCCCACAATACCTTCTTCAGCAATATCCTAAGAGGATTTGCACCCTACTTTCCATGGTGTGCAGTATATACCCTTACTTTCATTGACCCTGGTCTCTTCTGCTAATACAATCTCACATTATTTCAGATATTCTGAACTAAAATAACCACCCCATAAAAAGCATCATAATTATTTCTTAGGGTGAGAGAAATACCATCATAGACCCAGGCAAAACATAAGCCTAAGTAGGAGTACAAATGTAGTCAATTTACTCTAGCAGGAGCAAATTGTGAGATGTATAGCCACAGTCCAGTCTACACCACTGGAGTTTGCTCCCTGATGCAATATCTGACCTTCCTCACTTAGCAGTATGCAAGCACACAGTGAACCCAGGGAATAAAACGTGTGTTAGGCAGTCTTTGGATACACTACAAGGAAAATTGGCAATAGCGTTGATTGTTGGACCACTTTGAGGGTTTTTTTAGTCTTATTATTCTTTTACAACAGATTCAGTGAACACAAGGAAGGTCTTAAGAAGGAGCTTATCTGCTCTCAGACAAACTCTGTAGCTCTCAGACAAATTTTGTATCTCAGGTCTTGGTCCTTCAGTTTAATACTCCCATTAAGGTACCACTTATGGGGGGGATCTGGCCATTAGTACTGCATTATTATTTTAAAGAATGAGAACATATGGCCTAATGTGTGAGCACTATGCAAATACATGGAAAGGAGAGCCCTTTCACATAGAGTTTGCAATTTAAATAAACACCCCTCAGAAAATATAAGAAGGAGCACAGAAAGATGAATGGGTTTGCGGAGGGTACACAGCAAAAAGGAGGTTGAACTAAGGTTAACACCAAGCCTCTTAGCACTGATCTTTTCTTAAATTCAGTTAATTCTATTTTACTAATTCTATCTGTGTGAAATAAAAAAATAATATGCCTAACATTGTTTGAAGTGGTGGAGTTACCATCCTCAGAGATTGGACACAGTTTTGGGCAACCGGCTGTAGGTGGCCCTGCCTAAGTAGGGAGGTTAGGCCAAATGACCTACAGAGGTCCTTTCCTACCTCAACTATTCTCTGCTTCTATGAATATTAATGACTCATCTTATCTTTGAAAATTAGTGAGTTTGTACAGATTTAAGCTAGCAAACTTGGGTACAGATCTCCATATTTTTACTGCCTACGTTAAATATGTACACATGCATACAGATATAGTTAATTTTTTATGTATGTAGTATAAATAATAACTTTTAGTAATTTTCTTAATACGCTTTCCCTTTTTAGATTTAATAATATTTCAAGCAAAGGAAACATCTGACTTTGGAATCATATCAACACAGAGCAGTTGCTTTTGGCTTCCAAATATGATACGATCATATAAAACATCTGCAAGTCATTGGTTGGAGCTCAGATTAGAAGGAAAAAATTCTAGGATATTATGCATATGCACAATTCATTAGGCCTTGACTCAAATTTAAGCAGCATGCAATCCATGTGCCTTGACTTATATAATGAGTTCCTTTAATGCACAAACAAGGTGAACACTGTTCAGACTAATACCTGTAGAACTTGACTCAGCTGGCACCCACTAAGCGCTACACATTCTGAAAACATTATTCCAAATTCTTTCAAGAACTTCTAAACAACTTTTTTAGGATGCAGGTGTTTTCAAATTAGGTATAAATTCCTCAAAAGATCAATTAAATTCCCCAAAGGTTTTATGTGCTGGAAGGGTGTTTAATAACAAGGATCTGGAGATACTCTATTAATTTATGACACAATCAGTTAGTGTTTGTTCTCTTTGTACAAGGAAAATTTGCTTCCAGTTATCCTTAAAAAAAAAAAGAAAAGTAATAGCTTTAGCTATTTCTAACACATTAAAATATTAGGGGCAGCTAAGGAGGGATTGCCATTACCTTTTCTTTTTCTTCTTCCTTTTGATGTTCACTGCTAAAGAAAACCTGACCCAAGAAATAAACCAACACAAATCTTCCCATAGGGAAGAGGAGGCATGAAATCTTTAAAAAAAGTAAAATTAAAAAGAGAGGAGAAAAAGAGACAGATATCAAACTCCTTTAGAAAGCCAGAGTTTACAGTCAGATTTTGCAAAGCTCACCTCAGTTATGAATAACCCCTACCAAATATGAGAATTCCTACCATGAGAATAGGATAGAATAGGATGGGATGGGATGGGATGGAACGGAATATACATGCATATCATCTATCATGTATATACATAACAGTGTGCTTATATATCTCTCCTGATGCTTGGTGACATCTGATGCTTCTGTATGAGCTCCAGAAATGTATGGGAGGTACAGCCCTTTCAACAGCAAGGAAAGCTCTTGATGACTCCCTGTTTAACAACCACTTCTTCCACCCTGACTATCTGAAGAACACATGTGATTGCATGTATAAGTCCATGAAACTTGCAGATCACAGGTGTATTAATTCCATTTTTTTTCCCCCTTTTTTTTTTTTTTTTTTAAGGTACTGAAGATTGCATCATATGTTCTGGCACAAGGCTGGATCAGCTTTCTTTTTTCATAGCAAGTGTATATGGCTAGCAAAGGGATCAATCTGTCTAGTGTCACCTTTGTTTAAACTTATGTAGAACCGTGCCCTGAATTCTCCCATCTCACACACAAAGTGAAGCTGTGCTCAAAGGTAAGTAAGGAGAAACATCTTACATCCCTAGAACTCTGGCCATTCAGGTGTTTGTCTCTCAATTCCCTCACTATTTTTGTACTTTTCCAAATCATTGGCTTATTCAAATTGGCCAGGCTTAACAGGGAGTTAGAAATTTCTAGGTTGTGAAGCTGATGCAAGATTTCTGTGCTGAGGCAGACTTAAAGAGCTCAGCATTCTTAAGATGCAGTATCTGTCATCTTTGACCAATAAGCACAACTGGGCAATCAAGATTAGATATTCAAAAACATGGCGAACATGCCAGGGTGATGAGGATGATGTGACAGACTATTAAGACATGGTGAGAAACTGTATATTCTTGTTAGGAAAAAGAACTGAGGTCATATGGGGCATGAGGTGGAAATGAGATGGGTATAGTCAAAGTATGCATACATGGAATAGAAATCCACTTAATTACATCTATTATTCAAGGAAAATTTTGTTAAATTATACTCATTAATTCTAGACACTAGAAACAAATATATTTAATCTTAAAGTTTTGCTTAGGAAAGTGAACTTTAAAACAGTTGAAAGAATTTTTGTACTCAGGTTTATTAAGACATTTCTACTTACATCATTCCATGTGCAGAAAAATTGAAGTCGGCAAGAGACAAACTGTGGAACTGCAGGTTCCTTGATATACTTAATTATGTCAGAACCTGATCTACACCATAAAAAGCACAGTAATTAGGGAACCTCAAACAACTCTAAAGCTTGAATAAGCACTGGAAATAGCATAACGAAAAATTTCCTGTGACTCCTTCCAGTTCTGGAATACAGCTGACAGCTATGAAGCATATTCCCATGCCATGCTAACTCTGGGAGCAAAGATGTACCAGTGGAAGTACAGAAAAAGAAATACACAGGTACATTTTCAATTGCATCCTAAAAAAGTCAGCAAAACTTTGGATCACTTGTTTTCCTTTTTCACAGATTCATTTATAGTGCATTTTGGAAAGGTTGGCACACTCATGCTGTCTTTTCCATATCATCTGTTTGGCAGTAGATTGAAGGATGAGTAGCAAATACAGGTTGAGGTTTTTTGCAGGGGCAAAACAACTTCTGGTATGAACCTGAGTGGATGGAGGATTTAAGAATAATGAGTAAGGAGCCTCCAAACCAAGGTTAGGAGGCTTCACTTCTCAGTGGAGGAGCTGAGGGTAGCAGTATAGGTGGAAAACAGATTATAACAGGAAGATCAGGGAAGAGTTTAGCCAAACTACTTCCAGGAGATAATATAGTTATTTCTTAGGCAATTGCTATTAAATATCAAAATTATTTAGTATCCTGATTAAATATACGCTTAATACCTTGCATTATTGATGTACATAATAGTCTGAATGGGAAACATACCATCGCCTTTAGCGTAAAAACTTAATGGACTTCTTAAAAATTAATGTAACATCAGTAAAAAAAAGCTAGAAAATTATCATGTTTCTTTCCAGAGTGTATACCTAACCCTGAAACTGCCAAAGACTCAGATGTGCTGTTTTTTCTTTCCTTTGTTGCCCAAACTATTCAAATTGTCTCAGACTCATCATTGCCTATTAGTAGCCTGATAGCAACTGGAAGACAACTATCTAAAAAGAACTTCTTGCTGTAATTAAATGTAGTGGAGTAGAGAGCTATGGTCTAGACTATAAACACCCTTTTCAACACCATACCAGCTCTCCCAGGTGGGAGCAAGCCTAACTAAGGCAGTACTGAAATGAGGCTGGCAGTCATCAAGCTGTCAAAGACTTTCATCAGTGCTGCCAGCATTTGTTCAGTTGAATTGGTGTCATCAGTAGAGATGGGAGGTGGGGGGGGGGGTTGTTTTTTTTAAAAAAAATTACCCATT
>JASSUY010025672.1:0-87449 GCA_032466535.1 Forpus xanthops
AAGGCTGCTATGAGGTCTCCACGCAGCCTTCTCTTCTCCAGGCTGAACAGCCCCAACTCTATCATCCTATCTTCGTAGGGGAGGTGCTCCAGTCTCCTGATCATCCTTGTGGCCCTCCTCTGGTCTTGTTCCAACAGTTCCATGTCCTTTTTATGTTGAGGACGCCAGAACTGCACACAGTACTCCAAGTGACGTACCAGAGGAGTAGAGGAGCAGGATCACCTCCCTCGACCTGCTGGTCACACTCCTTTTAATGCAGCCCAGGATACAGTTGGCATTCTAGTCTGTGAGTACACACTGCCAGCTCATGTTCATTTTCTTATCGATCAACACCCCCAAGTCCTTCTCCACAAGGGCTGCTCTGAATCTCTTCTCTGCCAAGCCTGTATGTGTGCCTGGATTTGCTGTGGCCCAGGTATAGGACCTTGCACTTGTCATGGTTATACTTCATAGGGTTGGCATCAGCCCACCTTACAAGTGTGTCAGGGTCCCTCTGGATGGCATTCTTTCCCTCCAACGTATCAACTGAACCACAGAGCTTTGTGTCATCAGCAAACCTGCTGAGGGCACACTCAATCCCATATAATATGCAGAGTCATTCTTTGGAAGATAATTCCAGGGTCAGTTTATTGATAGTCAGGGCTATCAATACCAAGGTTCCTGATGCTGAACTCATCAGTGAATTCAGGGTGGTGTGAGCTTGGACAGTCATCTTGAGTTTTAATTTGGTTTGTGAATATGCAGAACAAATGTAAGGATGGTCACCTACTTTGAAAGCACTGTAAAAAGTCTGGAAAAATACCAGATAGGTTTTATTGAGCTTCTTGTGCATGTTTAGGACAGGAGAAATACTATAGCTGTGTAAAGAATGTTTTGTGCCCATACATTTTCTTTGTCTGCCCTCACATTAAGTTTTTTGAACTCTTATTCTGTTTGTTTTCCTTACTGAGCTTTCAGTTTGATATAGAAAATTTTGAATACATCATGAATGTGGGTCCTTGGTAGTGCGAGGTACTGGTTTGGCTAGAAGGATGCTCCCAGGTTACAACTTCTCTCCCTCTCATTACTCTGTCCTGCTTTTTCTTCTTGAGTGTCTGGTTTTGATTTTGAGTAATGTATATTTTCTGTTAAACATCTCATTGAGCATTCTCTGCCAAGCTGAAGATAATTTTTTTTTTTATTTTTTTTTTCCTCAGACTTAAAACCAAATGGCCTAGAAAAAAAAGTGCTGCTGACTTCCTCTACTCAATTCAGTACAGCAATTCTAAGTGCCTTTTTTGTACTTTTTTTTTCCCCTCCCCACTTAAAACAAATTTAAAAATATCATGTAGGTTGAATCCTAATAAAAAAAAAAAATCAGAAGATCTAGTATTCTTGAAGAATAAATTGTGCTTAATTGTATTGTAAAGTAGCTTAATAGTGGTGTTTGGCTGTTTGTGGCTCAGATTTGTTCCGTAATTGTTAAGATGTGGTACTATGTTGCACATAAACCAAGGAATTTGTCTTACCTTACTAACATGTTCAGGATGGCTTTGTGCAACACTGGCCCATTACATTTTTAAACTGAAAGTTTGTATTAACGGCTAAACAAGTGTTGCTTTAACATGGGTCAATATCTTGTGTGGTCATGCAACTGATAGAACTTTCTTCTGTTGCATGAAAAATGAAATTGTCTTCATGAGGCTAGATGATTGGGAAGACTAAGATTACACTTGTTAGTGTTTGCCATTTCCTTTGTGCATACCTGATTTCTTCTCTTTATCTTCATGTAATCAGCAGCTATATCCATTTCCAGGATCTAATTGAACGTAATGAAGAAAGAGGTTGGGCTGTTAAGCTTCCGCATTCTCTGTTCTTTGTGCTGCTCATGGTGCTAAAAAGAGATGAGTTAACATAAACCTGGGTAGGCTGTTTAACCTTCTTTCTCTTCTGGAAATGTAGATGCAATAACATTTGCAGCTGAAAAGGCTCATTCAAAGTTTCTAATGTTTAAGGATGCAAATGAAGCATTTTGTCTTTTCTGTCGCCTGGAGGTGTTAAGCAAGGAAACAGAAAGAAGTTTCTAGGATTAGTTCCACAGATTTCTTTTATCATGTAAAAATCAAGGGTGGTTTCAGTGCCAGGAAGTGAAGAAAAGCAATATGGAAACCATCCAGGGAAAATTCGTTTGCTTCTCCTTAAATTTTCTGGGTATGTGTTATTACTGATGTAGTCGAATACTCAAACTTTTTGCAGCAGAAGCAGGGCTAAGTTCCTGTGCATTAAGTGATGTGTGTGAACAGGGAATGTTTTATAAGTGGTGAAGCAATTCATCATTGACAGTGATGTGTCATACGAACTACTGTATATTCAAGTTTCATAATTTGTATTTGAGAAATGCTTCTAAAAACATGGATAACTCAGTCTTGCATTTGGGTCCTGGCAAAACCATAAAATATGCAGACTATATGAAGCTTAAAACTGCTCAGGGTGAAATTACCAAGTGAAACTTCAGCTTGATGGTCAGATCCAAAGTGAAACACTTGTAGGTTTAGAGCCCCAGAGGTGGTATTTGTTCTTCAGTGTTTTGCAGCTCTGAGTCCTTGGAAAAAGCTGCTTCTGTGCTTTACACTTGCAAAGATATGACCTGGAAGCTGAATACTAATTTTTTTATTCCATTTTAGGAATATAATAAACACTATGAAATATTTGGTTAATGAGACTTTTTATTTTAAACATGCAAACACATTTACCCGTTGTACATGTAATCTATGATAGTATGAGTTTACAACTTGTATCTTGTGAAGGAAGGCATCTGTAGGTTACAAAGTCAAAACTGTAAGAATCAGGCTAAACTTACCATTTCTGTGGAATTAAAGAGGAGGTGACTTGAAAGCTTATTTAAAAGCTATTTTCTATGCAGCATTTGTCCTTAAATTGGTGCCGACCTTCTAAATTTCTTCTGGCAGCTCCCTGGTGCTTAGGCAGGAGGTCATGCACTTTTGAGAAGTGCACGGTTTTTTTTGGGACAGTGAAGTTAAGTAAACTTAGATGGTGTTTATACTGGTTCAGCAACTGTGCCTTTAGTGTAAGCTGAGCTTGAGAGTACTCTAACAGATTGGTCTCTCCTTGCCTCCAATATTTAACATACATATGCTACATTTTGAAAAACACAAATATGCTTATCTCTAAATGATGTAGAGATGTATGTTATTCCTGCATTTTATTCCTAGCCTGCTTTAGATGAGGCGTATTTTGAGCTTGAATGAGACTATTTTTATTTGGTCCTTCAGGAGTTTGTCTGGTCATACTGATAAGTGGTTAATCTATTTTCATGGTTCTGCATAGGTTAAGCTATAGTTTGGAGACCAGTGTGAAGAGATTCACACCAGGATTAGAGTGGACAGTATTTCTTAGAATAATGGCTTAAAGGGAGCTTATTAACTCGTCTCCCTCCCCATGGCAAAGGTTGAAAGTGACATCTGTGTTAATTATTTTCCAAGTAAATTAGTGTGTTCTAGCTTTCAGATTTTTGGTATTGCTGCCCAGCAATCATATTCTTTTAAGTCAGTGGTTGTGAAAATGCTTTAGTGTTCTTTGAATTCAGTTCTAAGTGAGACAGAGTTCCTGCAGCTGTGTTTAATTTCAGGTAAGGCTTTTTTTTATTTGGTAGCTTTTCCATTTCTAAGGAAATATTTTCAGTGCATCACTTGCTTTTGCAGTATATATTCCTATTAGAGGCAGTGAGTGCAGATATTGAAAATAGTGCAGTACAGTGTCACAGGTGGTAAGATAGCTTGTGTGGTGGGTCTGGCCTCTTAATGTGGTGTGTTTTGGAGCCAAGTGACAGTAAGTTTATATTTCGAAGTAGAGCTTGGCACAAGTAATGAGGTCTGGCAGGCTAGGCAGCACAGTTATTCATCACCACCTCCTTCCTCTCACAAGTTGCACTGGGCTCTATCATTTCCCCAGTCATCAATTAACTTTTTCCTTCTGAGGCTAACTGCTATCATGATTACCTGTCTGCTGCTTATGCAAGTCAAGGTGGTTGTAATACTCTATCTCTTTCCCAAACCCTCAAACAAAAGTCAAACTTCCAAAAATAACTACAGTAGCCAAAGGCAGGTCTAGTCAGAGAGAAGTAGGATGCTACAGTACTTCTCCCTGTAGCTTATTTATCTATGTGTTTATATCACCTACTGTATTCACTTAAGAGGTACTATGCTGTTCTGTCATAAGCCTGCGCAGAAGGCTGCAGTTTACTTCAGCACGGCTTATATTTTAAAATACTTGTTCTTATGAAGGATGATACTGTACCTGTGAATGATGTCTTGTCTTTTGTGTGTGTATGTAAATGCGTACATGCTATTAAGATCTTTTGGCTCTAAAGTTCTGCTTATTTCATTCTAAACAAGATTGAAGGGACAGTTCAGTTATTTGTTCTGCTTGATTATTTCCTAGGTTGTTTAAAATTCTCTTGGATCTCCCTTTTGCTGCCAGCTCTGCTTCTCAGCCTTGCAATTTAGCTGGTGTGACTTAGAGGCTTTTTAACCCAGGTAGCTATTGTAGCCGTCCTTTGAGCTGTGCTGCCTTGCTGCTTTCCTTTACATGTGGCTGCACGCAGCTGCATGTACGGGTCTGTTTCCTTTTGGTAAGCTGTCAGCTGTATATGGCAGACTGCATTTGTGGAAGATTCCAGTTTTTCTGGGATTCTGATACTGTTCGTGAATACTAGGCTACTTATGCCTCTTCCTTTCCCCATTGGACCTGCCTTCTTGACTTGCTGTATGTGAAGAGGGCAGAAAAATTAAGGTGATCATTCCACAGTGCAGCAGTGGAAGAGTTAGTCAGCTGCATGCAAATATTTCATGGAAGCATTTTTCGGATCTCCCTGTGAAGAAAACGTGAGGGTTGAAATAAAGCCATGTTGATAAACAGATCTATGATAACAGTTTCCACTGCAGTTCTTATCTGTAGACCGTACTTCATAATCTCATTCACTACTAAATTCTTAAGTGTGGTAAGTTGTTATGCATACTTGCTAATCTCACTGTTATCTATCTGTTATGTTGCAACAGAATTTTGCTTCTGTTTGTCTTTTGCCCCTAAGCTGTTCTACTACTTGACAACTCGTGCCAAGGAGGTTATTCAAGCAGTGGTATTGATGCTTCAAACTTCAGCCATTCTGTGATTCAAACAGAACCAACAGAACTTCAGAGAATGAACAACATGCTTTATTTTGAAACAAATCTTAAAACAATAATGCAGACTTCAACACAAAAGCAGACTGATATGGCAACAAGCAGTACCCCCTCACTTGAGAGTTTGAGTATGTGCCTTCCCCCAAAAGAATGTTCTCATTCCTGGTTGTGTGCTCCAGCTGTTCATGTGGACCTTCTTCCAATACCCATTAAGCTTCTCTGTTTAGCTAGTTTTTTACTTCTAACAAAACAACAAGGCTATCATCTACACTGTTGGTCAGCTAGGTCTTCTGAGCCTGTCTTAGAGAATACATAGGACTGTTGAAAGGTATGTGCAGGAGAAAGGTGGTGGAATGGGAAAAAGTAACCAGATTGGCTCAATTACTTCTCTGGAGATTCCTGACAGACTGCAGCTCTGAGCCTACTCAGGCAGCAGTGCTGGGGTTAAGTCCTTTTCTCCTGAATTACTGTTTACTGTCTACCAGTAACTAGCACCCTGAGTTTGGGTGCTTGTGAAAACACCATATGTAAGTCTGAGAACACACCATTCAATGTCTGTATGCAGCCAGTCATTTGGGTTCTCCCATGAATTTCATGAGCTTATTTAAAGCCAGCTCTGCTTACGTAGGCAAGTTAGTTTTCAGTAAGGTAGAGCAGGTACAATTGCACCTGAAATCTCTGCATTCTCTCAGCCATTTATTCCTCAGAGGTGGGAAGCGTTTTCTACAATTAGCCATTTCAGGTAGCAGGGAAAGAACAAGCACAAAGCCTGTATGATTGCCATTGCTTCTGTGTAGTAAGGTAATTATAGGGGCTCTTGCACCTGGAAGCAGTTGGGCACTTGGAGTGTGTTTTGCCACATTAGTGTGCTGTGAGTAGAAGAATCCCCTCACAAAATGATCCTGAAAGAAGGAACACAAGATTCTTAAAGCTGTGTTTTCATACGTGGCATACTTCCTTGTTGGTTGGAGCTGCCCCTGTTAAGTTGATGTTACGTGCAGATTCAAATATTTTGGCTTGAATGAGGACACCAAGAAGTGTGTTCAATTGTCCATAACTAACGTGGTAAAAAAAAATAGAGGAAAAGTTTTAGTATCACTTGTTTTGTCTAAAGTTGGGTTGGAACTGTTCAGTCATTTCCTGCAGCGCTGAGAGGCCTGGCAGTGAGTTGGCTGGTTTGCCACATATTCATAAGCCCACAGAAGAGTAAATGTTGCCAAGGGAGCTAGTGTATATAAGTTTATTATTCATTTTTTGCCTCCTTCATGCTCTGTCTTTAGTTCTGCTGTCACTTAGGCTGAATCCACTACCGACTCCGTAATACGCTAATCATGAATCTGTGAGCTCAGAATTTCCAGGAGGAAAGGCAAAATAATTTCCTCTTTGTGTGGTTTAAGGCCCTCAAACAGTTCTCTCACTCACTCCTCCCTCTTTCTTCCCCAGTCCCAGGGGATGGGGAGGAGAATCAAAAGAATGCAACTCCCACAGGTTGAGATAAGAACAGTTTAGTAATTAAGGTATAACACAAACCACCACTGCTACCACCAGTAATAATGACAAGAGAAATACAAGGGAAAAGAATACAATAGCTCACCAACTAATTTCCACCTAGCCTGACCAAGCACTGTACCCCCATGACCTCATCCCATGTCCGACCATGCAGTGACCCCGCCACCCTTCTGGGTCTCTGCCCTCCATTTCTACATCCTGGACATGACGTGCTGTGGTATGGAATACGTATTTGGTCAGTTTGGGTCAGGTGTTCTGTCTCTGCTTCTTCCCGGCCTCCTCCCGGCTTCCCCTCCTCCCTGGCAGAGCATGAAACTCAGAAAGTCCTTGGCCAGCCTAAACATTCTAAGCCATAACTATAAACACTGGTGTTGTCAGTGCTGTTACCAAGCCGAAAATCAAAACCACAGTGCTGCACCAGCTACTACGAAAAAGAGAAAAATGACTGCTGCTGCTGAATCCATGACACTCTTCAAGCAAGAGTTTGTAAGATGGACAGTTCCTTTCCAAACATTGGAAATATGGTGATTTACACTAGCATAGATCTGTTCGGCCCACTCTTTTCCCAGAGCAGTCAGGTGTGGTTGACACAGTGTGAAGGTATTGAGTGACGTGACTTAATTTTTTTAGCAAGCTTTGCAAGAGTTTGTTTAGTAGTGTCTTAAGCTGACAAAGGTTTTGGTGAGCTTAGCAGATGTTAGTTGGAAGACATGTCAGAGAATGCATACTTTTTCTGCTTAAGAGATTTAGGCATAGTGGTTGGAAACAAGTGGATTCCCCTTTGTTTGTGGGGTTCTTTTGATTATGGGTGTTGCACTGTGCCAAGTTACCAAGGTGTCTTGTGATACTGCGTTGAGTTAAACGGTTTTGTTTCAGATTTTGTTGCTGGGAAATAACTGGATGCTTCAATTAGGTAGCCATGTAGAAGAAGAGCCGATGAAACTAAGCTGCTGCTTGTTTGCAATTGAAGAGCAATTCTATGTATAGTACAAAGGTTCAGAGTAGTTAAAACCAAGAGGTGCATGTGTAGACAAGTGCAGTTGTAGATTTCGGATGTTAGAAGCATACATTAAAAAATCCAAAAACAGCTGACAAAGGTACAGGCTGTACTAGGTGATGTTTGCATTAATGTAAATCTGCTGCACATCATCTAGTACTTGATTTTTAATAAGTAGTATTGGTTGTATCCATAGGGAATATTACAGCTCTGCAGGATTCATGTAACAAATGCAGCAGATTCACTTCTTGAAAGTCCCTGGGGTGTTTGTTCTCTGGTGGCTCAAGAATTTCTCCTGAATGATGCTGTTCTTTTCTTATCCTACTACCTACTTGGAGAGGAGTGGGGAATGAACTTAGAAAGTCTATGTCACAAGTCAATGAGAGGAGACTGTAAGTCAAGGAAGAAGCTCGCTACATGCCTTTCACTGGCTATGCTATGAACATAATTCCTGTCCTCTCCTGTGACCTTTAGTTTGAATGAAGGTTTTCTTATTTTTTGACAGAAGAAGGTCAGAGGAGGAAGATAAAGTGGAAGAAGATAGTGTAAGGGTAGCATATTAGACTGCAAACTGAAGTCTTGGATGGTCTGTCAGGGCAGCAGAAGTTTTGGACCTACTGTTCTGAGCTCTGGATATCCCAGATTTTTGATATTTGACTTTGAGAAGAGAGTTGGGAGAGGAAGTAATACAGGGTAAAGTTTGAAGTGCAAATGCCAATGTAATGGAGAGAATTGTAGGAACAAGGTGTTTAGGTGTGATTCAAGATGGATGTCATAATCTCCAGGTGCCAGGTATGTAAGTGAACCCTTTCCACAAAGCTTTTTGAGGTTGGAATACAGTCTGACAGAGGGGAACCCTACCCTACCTCCAGGTGTATGCAGATAGCTATCTGCAGGTAGTTAGAGATATTTAAAGGTCTCCTCTAACAAGACAATGAAGTATCACTTTTCAGGCTGTAACTTCTTGGTGTTCCTGAAATGGTCAGCTCCAGACTTTGTCACTATGGTTTCAAGTATCAACTCCTTGCTTCCTGTTTCCTTTCTTCTTAACAAAGTGAATTCCTTCAGCATTCAGATCCTTTGGCACTATAATATTAATAGAGGTACACCCTTGTGTTTGTTTTCCTATCTTCTCCCTCCTTTTGCAATCTTCCCAACTTTGTGTAAGACATCTATTCATCAAATCAGTATTATTGTATTGCTGAGCTAATAAGCATACTGAGGTAGGGAAGAAGTAGGCTGATATAAAAACCCAGATGGTTCGTTGTAAGCTGTAGCTAGCCTTTGATGTAGCTGAACTGATGCTCTGCATTTGGTTTGGGTGTCTTTGCACTGAGTTTCCTAGTGTGTCTGAAATGCTTACCTGATCTTTTCTCTGTTGTCTGTAGCACCCTGTTGGCTAGCATGATGGGAAGTTGTCTATGCAGAGCTTCTACTATTACACTCTTCCTGCTAGGAAGCTGCTCACAGTGAAAACAGTGACTCCCAAGCATGTTGGGAGTTCTCAGATCTTATAAGATTGTGAATAGGATATTGTTCCCCAACTTCAGAGATATATTTTTCCTATATCTGTTATCATGTACTACTACTACATAAACATGCAAAGCATCAGGAAATTACTTTTTATTGTCAGAGACTATAACTGTCCGGCAAGCCTACTATGTGCATTATGATTGTATGTCAGAAAGACATTAATACTAAGACGCTAATTCTGATAGAAGCAATTAAATGTTTTCCATTGCATTAGTGTTGGTATTAAGTAAACTGCCCATTGGCTGGGAACAAGTTGTTTTTAAGCATTTTACAAATGTCTTGGAATTGGGCAAAACCCGCAAGGTTAGTATGCTTATTCATTTGATGGAGTTTTGCCTGTAGTTTAAAAGATGTTAAATTGCCTGAAACATTCATGTACTTACTGATACATCAGTAATACTCAGTGAAACATTTCAGTTAGAATTGCCTTTTGCTCAGTATAGTACTGACTCTGAAGAGGTTTGAAAAAATGTCTGTGTACTTGATCGCTAAAGTCTGTTGCTGGCATAGAGGAGGAGGAGGAAGGAAAATGCAGTTCAGTGGTCCACCTACCTATTAGAGTATTAAAGTTGAAGTATTAAAGTGTTAATGTATTTCCACATTAATATTGGAAAAGAGAGTTGCCTGAAAGAATTGGGGAGACACTTTCACTTCCTACCTTATCTTCAAGATCTTTCAATCTTGAAGTCTGAGTAAGAGGTTGCACTTTGATGTTTTGTCAGTGTTTGGTTTTTAGGAATGCATAAGGAACTTTTAAACTGCATTACAGCTTAGGCAGCATATCTTTGCAAATCACTTGTGGCTGTTTTAATGAGTTAGGTAGCCTCTGTTTTCTGATGGAATATTTCTAACTTTCAAGGTGGAATACTTGCAACAATTTTTCTTCAGCCTGGCTTTGATTTATGCAAATGTTAATTATAGGGTCTTTGTGTGTATACGTAATTTCACAAGGTCATACATGTTTTTAATGAACTGGCTGAAATGTTGCTTATCTTGCTAGCTTGTTATGTTGACAGATCACTATCTTCTAAACATTTCACTAATGAGTTAAAAAAGAGAGAAAAAAAAAGTAGCGATACCTGTATATAGCTGAGTTTTAGTTTTGTCTCCTAAAATTTTATCTCCATTGTCTTTGCAGGCATCAGAAGGTGTCACCTTCATTGGACCTGATACATATGCCATTCAAGCTATGGGAGACAAGATTGAAAGCAAACTGTTAGCCAAGAATGCAAAGGTCAATACAATCCCTGGCTTTGATGGAGTAGTCAAGGTGAGAAATCATTTAATTACTGTCTGCCCACTGTAGGAACAGTGTTGAAATCGAAGTACACTATTGAAGGTCTGATGCAGAATGTAATTACAGTTTCAACTTTCTCAGTAAGAAGTAATTAAAAATGTGGTACAGGTTTTTTACTAGCAAGAGAGTTTTGGAGAAGGAAAGGAAATCCTTCATAATAAATGATGTAGTGAGGGCTGTTCCTGTGAAATCTCTAAAAGTGTTTTGCTTTAAATTTAACATGACAGGTAAATGTGTTAAGTATCAGCTGTGGATTCAACTATCTGCACATCTCTGCATTTCTCAGTTTGTCTTGTTGGTCAAGATTTTGACAGCCTAAATGAACAGTGAAGTTCGTTATATTGTATGAAGTTTTCATTTTATGGTCTGTGCTGATTGTGTAGATTTCCATGTGTTGCAAAACTTGGGGTGAGGGTGGGGAGAATTTGGTAGGTCTTTGTTGAAATCTGCAGCTTGTGTTCTTCCTGAGGTTTTAGAAGGAATGATTTTCAACAGTTTTCTAAAGATTTTTTTGTTGTTTCTTCATATTTTAAAGGTGAAATAAAGTGTGTCTTGTTTTTTTGTTTGTTTTCTGCTATAGTGAGTAAAGATTGGGCTCTTAAAAGCTTTGCCATGTGCCTTTATGTATTGTCTGTGTTAATGTAGGTAAATAAGCTTTTTTCCGTTCATTTTACCTTTGTTGTATGCACTTAAAACTGTTGTATTATAAACCAATGACATCCTGGATTAAAAATTTTTATGCTTGACACCTCAAGTTAGACTTCATTTTAAAAACAAAATTTAAGTAAAACTTGGAGTTGTGTGTTTGTTTCAACAACACTTCAATGTAGTGAAGGGAAAGCTTTTCAGGTTTTATTTATGACAATTGATATTGACCTCTGGTTACATAAATCTTATTTACATGATGAAATAGGAAATTCAGGATAATTGGGAACAACTGAATACACTGATGGAATGCAGACTGTATTTTAAGGAGTAACATACACCAGGGTGATGGTGTTCAGCGTTGTGTTGGCTAAGTTGGATTTTAAACTCTGTTAAAGACGGAAGAAACCCCAAATCAAACTAAATGTGAAAAACAAATAGAGTACAAAGGGGCTAAGCCTCCACAAAATTATTTGCCTTGATGAGGATGCCTGGAGAGCTTAGCTAGTAAGAGAGAGAGAAAAACCAGAGACTCCACAGGCATTGCCAGTGTTGTTTCCACCAGAAAGGGGAGATGAAGATATTGAGTTAACCAGTGCTTTGGTTTCCACTTCTAAGAAATAAAAGTTCTGTTAATTGGTATTCTCATTCTTGCTGTGGATCTAAATATGTGCCTGTGTTTGTTCTCTGACTTCCTTCCTGTGATAACGTCTTTTGCTTGATGAATACCTGAATACCTAAATAATAGTCATGCAAGATGCTTGATCTTTGGTTGGAGGTTGGTGTACTATTTTGCCAATGCAGACAAGATAGGAAGGCCAAAGCTATGTGATTGCAGGCACAATCAGAAGAGCAATGCACAAGGAATTGAAGACTGTGTTAGGATTTCTGCCATTCTGTGGGAAACCTGTTTCGTCTCAGAGTTATGAAACTGTCAAAATCTGAGGGCTCTTTCTGTTGAGAAATGAAATTTTTTAATGTCCTAGGAAGGAGTTAAGTGCTTGATATTTGAGTTGATTAGAGGTGACTTCATCTTTATAGTAGAGTCCTAATAAAGCTGGAAGAAAACTGCATTCAAGCCTCTGACAATGTCAGAAGTTAAGAAAGATCAGTTGCACATATTCTTTGTGGATGAATAGTTAAAGTGGACACAGAGTAACAACTTCTGGTGCTTCATTATTCAGCTCAGGGCTGCACTGAAAATCTTTGTTACTTGAAGAGTTGTCTTTATATAGCACTTGTTAAATAGTGCTAGAGACACATAGGTCCTTTATGAATAAAGGGTGTTTTTTCCCTGTTATTTGTATTACTTAGTACTTAAGCGTAGTATAGTAGATGCTGAAGTTGATAAGCTTTTGTAATAACGTATTGGAGAGGCTGCATGCAGGAAGATTCCCAGTGAGTAGAAATAAAATTAGAAATTTAAAAGAAGGAAGCCCTTGAACAGTACACTTAAGTCCTGGAAGGACTGGAGAGCACAATGCTCAGCATAAGACACAATTAACTGTTCTCATGTTGGAGAGCACTAGCAAATATGAAACTGAGAGTGGAAAACATGGAATGAGAGTGGAGAGGGTCGTTGGTTTGACAAAGAGTAATTTTCTCTTGCTCCATGGTTCAATTTGAGTTGGCTGAGGTAAGAGTTATTCCATCTGCACAGGCAAGAAACCTGAGTGTGGTTCTGTCAGCTAAAGAGCCAACAAAAGCATTCAAAGATAGCTAATTTCAAAATGTGTAACTACAATTAGCTTCCTAAAACCTGATTTGTAGAGATAGTGGTCAATAGTCTTAATCAAAAGAATTGATGTTAATCCACATGAGCAGTGGCTGTACTAAATGTATTGTTGAGAAGATGAAATGTCTGTAAATGAGTAAAGAGGAATGAGAGACGATAGGAAAATGAAGGCTGAGTAATGAGTACAAGGGGATGTTGTGGTGAAAAACTGCAAAGGAATGGCAAGGGAAGAAAGATTTTTTTTATGTTGTTTAACCATGTATGGCCAGTTTTGTTTCATGACTGGTAGAACACGGCTGGATGTAGATCCAGAAGATTAATGTCTCTGGGTGTCTGTTTAATTTCAGTGATGTCAATAGACACATTGGGGGTTTTCAGCAAGGATATGAATTTACTGTATTAAAGTTTCGGTATCTGGCTGTGTTCTTGCGTTGGGGTATTGACATTGATACTAAAAGATCACTGCGTTAGTGGAGAGGCTGTTGAAGTCTAGGCATGAACTGGAGGTTCTCTAAGCTCAGCACTCTCAGCCGCGAAAACTGTTACGTAGGTCTTATAATTAATACAATGTTTTACAGCTCCATAAGTCTCTTAAAAAAGCTTTATGCTGGCATTCCTCTGCATCAGAATAGTTTTGCTTTTTTTGTCTCCACCTGCTGGTACCTGTCAGAGGGGCATGTACATGAATTAAGTTAGAAATGCTTGTGTTAAATGAGTATTTTATGTCTTAATGGAATCAGCCATTTGTAAAAACACTATGACATCATTTTATAACTCTTATTATTTTTATAAACTTCTACCATTACTTGAGCATTTTTATTTGTACAATAAAAGGTGGTGTTAAAATTATATATTTCTTTACAATCTCCGGTTTATTTTGGGAAAAAGGTAGTGTAGCTCATGCGTTTTTGGAGGAAACAGCAGTAAATAATTGAGGACTTTTGCTTAAAAAAAAAAAAAACAACAGTTTAAAATGCTTTTAGTACCAGTGTGACATTGTGTATTTTGGACATACGGACTTGTGTGTTATGCAGTGTCACAGCATTCAGTTTTCTTGACCCCCTCCCCCATAGCAAGTGTTCTTTGCACTGTAAGTCTGAAAGAACTGTCTGAACTTTGAGTCCACAAACTATTTATGTAATCTGCACTGCAAGTGAAATTCAGGACACTGCAACATACTTTCTTAGGGAAAAATACTTACTAGAGATTTCAGTGTCAGTTGTTTATTCATTTTTTTTATTAGCTTTTCCCTTTAAAGCAGGGCATATTTTTGGTTTGTATTTCAGAAATGCTCTTTGAAGGCTAAAGAATTTGTGTGCATTAATCTATTTTCTGTTTCTTAGATTTTTGGGTTCTAATAATCTTAGAACTGTAAAAAATGGATGTTGAAACAGTGTAAATTAATAACTAAACTGGACAGATAACTTCAGTCTGTTCAAGCCAGAACTGAGACAGTTAGTGCTGCTGATACGATGTTGCTTATTACTTGAAGTTGTATGTGTGTATAAAAATACAGTGGCAGTGAAAAGTTCCCCGATAATGATTTGCAGCTTGTCTTCCTGTGGACTGCAGTGTCTCAGCCACTTGTGTGCAGGTAACTAAGTGAGAAAAAAATTATCCTGTTTGCTTCCTGCCTCTTAATTCTATTTTGCAAATATATGAGTAAATTTGCAAAAGAAAAGAAATGTAAAAGTTTCCTTCTCGAGTATAATCGTGTCTCTTCATCAGTCATCACTCTTCCTGCATTTTGTTCAAGAGGCTCTAATTGTCTGCATTTGGCAGGTTTAACACTTCCTGACAGAGAGGCTATTAAGGGGAAGTATTCTCGCATAACTGTCACAGGCAGGAACAAAGAACCTTCAAACTCAATGTGTGGAAACCACTAACATTCTTAAATGACCCTTTTCATGCATTTTATCCCTTTAAGCTAAAATTTGGAGGGTGCAGGGTCATGGAAAGCAGCAAGGTGTAATAAAACAGTAAATCCAGATTCTTTTTTTTTTTTTTTTTTGGGGGGGGGGTGAAGGTTTTTTTGCTAGATCTATCTCTTGACTTAAAAACAATTGTTATTTGGAAAAAATCTCATTAACAGATGTGACTGGAGTAAAAAGACTTAAAACTGATGTTGATTTCAGGGCTGCTTTGAACTTAACAAGCACCGATTTGTGGAGCAGACTAGCTAATGAAAGGAAATTAAATTTTCTGACAACTTCCCCTGCCAGCCCCCTTATTCTTCATGGGGCTGTTACTAGGTACTGAAGACTTTTAAAGAGGATTTTGTTTTATTATCGGACATAAATGAACCAGGTATGAACATTTCTTTATGTATTTTTTTAATGTTCTGACCTGGGTGCTTTTAAAACGGATTGCCTTGAAAGCTTTAAAAATATCAGGTTTCAGTTTAATGTTCATAAGTCAGCCCCTATAGTTTCAGACACACTTAGCAGCTGGTGGCTTCCAGACATTACTGCCTTCCATACAAATTTTTTAATGCATGTCATGGAATAGTATAAATATTAACAAATTTGGATGGAAGCTTCAAATTTGACCTGTGCCACTGTAATTAACCCTTTTTTCTTCTTAGTATTTGTGTAGTGGAAATGCAGTGTTAGTAGAAGCCACCCGAATTAAAGAGAAGGGACTTGGCTATTAAAAAGTAAGCAGTTCAAGTACCTTGGATTTTATTCTGTTTCCTTCTGCTTTTTTCTGTACCAGGCTATAGTAGTGTGAGTCACCAGAGGCAAGTGGTGGTATCAACAAGAGGATTTTCTAATTGTCATATGCTGGTAATGTGTGGGCTGTTAAACAGAATCATGTGAATCTTGTCATTTCAGATGCAGTTTAAAATGATGCGTTTAAGGTTTATTCTGTATTTAGAATGAAAAACTTACAAAAGTGAAATGCTTGTGTTCTCAGTAGACAAAACCCATTCGTCTTTACAGAAGTTATGCAAGATTTTTTTCTGGACCTGAATCACTCCCTAACAATAGAGAATCAACTCCCCCTACTGACAACAACCAGGAAAACACAAGAAATACCTGTGAGGACAGAAACAAGCTGGCAATGGGCAAACTTTAACGATCTGATTTATGGTCCATTATTGATTGTAAACTTCTAAATTCTAGCATTAAATTCTTACAACTGCAGAAAATCATTTTGCGATCCTGGTTGTGTTTCCTGTCAGCTGATTCCTTGTTGCTTTGAGTTTCTCAGTATACTAATGATGAGGTAGAATTTACATTCCACTTATGGTATTAATTTTACATTCCTCTGGCTGAAAAGGGTCAGAAGGTTGTAAAATCAAACATTAAATGAATCAGAGGAGACAGTAGTGCAATATATGACTGCCCTCAGGACACAGTGCAATGGCTGATGGGATTAACGTTGGGTCTCATTTCCTGCTTTTACAGGATGCAGATGAAGCTGTCAGAATTGCAAGGGAAATTGGTAAGTTCTTAAATTAGCTATGGTGGGATTTGTGTGCCTCTCAGCAGACATGGTTGACTAAATTGAATGTGTAATAAGTAATCCCTATAGAACAAATAATGCTTTAATAGTTTTTAAGTTCCCTGTTGCCTATAGGGCTGGAAGAATCCAGGCGTTAATGCCCTGTCTCTTAAATCATCACATTTTAACATTACAAACTGGACTTTACAGAGCTATTGCAGCTATGATTTTGTGGAATGTGTGTAATATGCACTAATGACTAGCTTGCTAAAGGAGCTACTTCAAAGTATGTCTGTAATTGGACATGATAGTTAGAAGTTAGGCATGGTGCATTTATCTTTATGTGGAGGGTGCCACCAGTGATGTTATGATCTTCATTCTTCATGACTGTGTGGACTGCAATTACTTGAATGTCATCCAGAGCACCAGCCTTTCTTCTGTGCTTTCTGGAATAAAGTCACTATTTGGCTTCTGAATATCTTATAGAATGGTTAAAAGAGCAACCAGCAAACTGTCTGGGACTCATTTTGATGAAGGTTAAGTGTTATATGTGTTTAATGAGTTTTGGCTTTTATTTACTAAAGCTTAGTATTAGGGAAAATATTAAACCATATGCTTGAAATTACACATTCTTAAATGCTTTCTAAACGAAGAATCTAGTAAGAGACTTTTTCTTGTTGTTTTTTCTTTTTATGGTTGGTTTTTCTTTTTTTCTATTTTTTTTTTTTTAATTTTTATTTTAAGAGACAGTAGCCAGGAGAACCTCTTTAGGTTCATCACAAGTACCCAATTGAAAGGATATATCCACATTTGAAGCTTCTTTTACTTGATCTAGCTACAAATACATCTTGCCTGTGTCATAAGCTATAGTCAAGCCTTGTGTGACAAATAGAAATTGGGACTTCATTGCTGCAAATCGTTTTCCATCAGTATAATATCTTTCCACTTTGAGTTTAAGTCTGGGTTTTTACCCTGTGTTGGCTAACTACTCTGAAACCACTCAGTGTAGGAGTGGCTTAGCTGACTTTGTGGCTAACACAGTTGAAGTCAGTGTTTCTGTGGGTTACTGTTTATGTCCCTTTTGGGAAGTCACACGGTTACTAATCACTCTTGTGGAAGCAGAAACAAAAGGAAGAGGTTATCAGCCAAACTGGAATGTTTATGGGAGAACTGTAAATAAAATCTCTTTAATCCTTAAAAAAAAAAGACATAGTGTAATGGCTCTATTTCAGTTTAGTTTCAGTAGTCTTTCTTGATTTTTGTCTTTTTTTTTTTTTCTTCTTTAAAAAAAACCTTTCTACAAATATTTTAAAAACAGTATTAATTAATATAAGTGGAAGGCATTCAGTGGCTTCCTAGACACCCTTTAAAATGCATTCTTGCTTTCTTCTGGGTTCTTCAGGTATTCTGTTGACTAGTTCCTGCCTTTTGATATCGGTATCACTTTGGAGGTCATTGTATTAAGGCAGTCTTAAATCTCTGTATATTAAAGCTGGGTAGTGCTTTATTTAGATGCCGAATTCTTAAACTGCTTTGTTACAAAAAGGCTTGTACTGTGATGCCATGTAATAAAAGGAAAATGTACTTTCTAGCTTTTTCCCCCACCCATGTTTTGCCCAGTTTGGTTAAGCTTCTGTCTAATCATGACCACTAATCAGAATAAACCCCAAGGATTTGTCATTTCAAAGGATCAAAAAAAGGATGAAATTAAAGTCTCTTATGTGTAAGTTACACTCTTACAATGTAAGACTCGTATATAAGGTATTTGATATGCAATTTAATACTTTCAAATTACTTTAAGTTTCAGTTATCCTGAACCTGTCTTACAAGAATGCTTAAGTAATCTCATATATATAAAATTACTTAATATACTATATTTTATACATATCTATATATATACATATAAAAATCATTGTGGTTCAAGCGCTTAAAACTCTAAAATATCGTGTAATACAATGTTCTCTTGTTGCTTCCTGCATTTTTTCCTGCAGCTCCCAGCTGTTTTCTGCCCAAAGATCCAGTAGTAGCGGAGCATGGCAGTTCAGGGTAGAGATACTTCGGTTACCTGTTTCAGTGTCAGTTATAGGTACAAATTTTGTAAGTGTGGAAGTTAAACCTGCCTTTTGCTTATCATTTGAGATGTACCCCAAGTTGTAAAGGGAAAATGGGACAGAGATAATTAGGCTAAACTAGGAACTGGAAGAAGTTCAAGCACAAATTCAGGCTCCTTCCTGTAGTCTCTTCTCTATTTGTCTGTGTGGCTGTTCTTCTCTTGTGATCCTTTCTATAGTGCTTAATCATATTGACTCTTTTTCCGTGTTACTTTTAAGTCTGCTGGCTTCTTTATTTCTGAAGCATCAATGAAACTACAGAAAGTTTTACTCTTCTGTTTGAAAGGACTAAAAAAGTACAGGCAGTTAAATTAAAGTCTATACAAAACACAAGAGATGATTAATATGGTTTTGTCATTTCACTTGTGACATGGGTTTAGTTAGTATAAGCTTTTCAGTGATGGATAATGGGAAGAATCTGGTATTTCCACATCCTGTATTGCTCGAATTGCTATTGTGCAATGCACTTTGTGGTCTACTACCCGCAACTCTATAAAACCAGTTAAATGCCATCTAAAACCTTGGTGGTGAAGAGTGGGAACTAACAGCTGTGGGATGTCAGAAGTTTATTTACTTGTTTTACCATTCAGATTCTCAGTAACCACCCTGGAAACAAAGCAGTCCTAATGTAATAGTACCTATTTAAGATCAAAAGTATGCCTGCTGATCTTCAAATTTGACAGCTTTTTACCTTCTCACCTTTTAAGATCTATTTAGAATCACAGAATAGGGTTGGAAAAGACCTTAAGATCTTTTAGTTCCAACACCTCCCGCTAAACCATGTTACTCAAGGCTCTGTCCAACCTAGCCTTGAACACTGCCCGGGATGGAGCATTTAGACCCATCCTTCAAATGTGTCACAAGAATGTAAAGCTATAGAACAAGTGAGGTTTATAGTTGATATTCTTACATGAAATTTTAATTTTATGTAAACTGACATGAAATTTGAGGGAAGAACTGAAAATCTAACACCTACTCAAAAATGTGCCTGCTTTGTGAGACTCTTCGTTGCTGTTGTGTGGGTCTTTATGAATGCTATTAGAAATTGTTTGCATGCCCCTCCCTTCTCACAACTAATCCAACCAACTCATGTGAGTGTACTAAGCAATTTTGATTGCTGCTGAATAATGCAAAAGTGGTTAAAAGAATGACGAGTAATGTGTCCTGATCCCAGTGCCCTGTACCTAGTGTGTACACAAAACTTAGATTCTACAAAGCTTTCCTTTTATTAGCGGATGTCAGTCTGTGGTATTGGCTGAAGAACTGCTGTTTAGCTTAGTTCAGTGCCCCAGAGACCAAATACTGTGTAAAGGCATATTTGAGCAAAATTTCAAGTGTGTTAATCTTCAGGGGACTGGTTAATAGTCGCCCTGACTTTAAGTCTGTTATAAAGAATATACATATGGAAAGCTGTATAGATATTTTCAAAACAGGCCTCTGTTTTTTTCAATTTTTAATTTTTTAACTGTATTGTGTCTCTGGAATATTTGACTGCCTTGTATCCAAACATGGTCAACATGTCATCAATATACATAAACTATGTGTGTATGTGGGAAGCAGAGTGGTCCTATTCCTGGTGAGTGATACCAGTAATCCATGTATCCTATCTGATAATTTAGCCATTTGTGATATATGAACTTGTATATTCTATAGCATATGGACTCACCAAGGCTCACTGCCAACATGCTTATTTTGCTGTTGAAATGAAAGAACAGTAAATTAGAACTAGATTCTGCTTACAGAATTAAAATCAGTGAGCCATTCAAGAGACTGATACTGTTAGACTGAAATTGTTAGCATAATTGATGATGAATTTTTTTTTTTTTTCAAATACACTGAATGAGGTAGATTAGGTTATGGAAATTGCCATAGTGAGTTTGCCATAATAAGGCTTAAAACACCTATTTCAGAATTTCAGATTTATGGCCTCTTGAGTTTTGAGAGATTCACCAGCTGGTGATAATGTTGCCAGAGGTGTAAGTTCACTAGTGTTATTCAGTTAAATCTCATATCTTGCATGAAAATCATGTAAGTTGTGCTTTTTGGTTTGTTTCAAAGTAGCCAGTGACTTGTCTAGGAGTCTGGCAGTTGCCAGGGATCTGGAAAAGTAATTACATCATAGATAACTTCTACTTTTGTCGGTACTGCATAGACTGTATTTCTTGAAAATGAATTTAATGTCACTGTTGAATGCAGTCTGGAGTTATTTTGACCATGCCCTTTTATCTCTGGGATTTGTAGAGGCCTTGGAAATTATTACTGTTGTTCTGGATCAAACCCATTTTTACTCTGTGACTTGTCCCATACCCCTTTGTGGACAGCACCCGATATTCCATGGGAAGGTGTAAGAGAGACTGTAGTGAGCTTATTTGCATGGCTGTGTTTGGTCTTGCTCTTATACCTACTAACTAGAGGTTAAATTCTAAAGAATGAAGATTTACAGCCTTTTGGTCATCCCTGCCTGTAGGAACTTGATTTGTGCTCTACATGTGCTTATCTATTACCTTTTACATCTTTCTGCTGCATGAATGGTTGAATGGTCTGTAGCATGGTGTTTCATAGTCTAACATGTTATCTTGGAAATGATTTTATTGATTTTTACTTTTTTTTCCATTTTATTATTTTGCTGTTACTTTGTTAATTTACTGTTCTCTTACACCATTGCTGCTTTCCTCCCTTCCAGTCAACATTACTGGTTTATTCTTGTATTATGACTTGTTAAGCAAAAGGTTTTCCAGAACTCGGTGGTTTTAATTATTTTCTCCTGAACCTCTTTTCAGTTCAATGACCTTTCAGGAAGTGGAGGTGGGCATACTGTATTGCTGTCACTTGTCACAGAGCAAGAGTAGATCTACATTACAAAAAGAATCTGTAAACATATGGTAGCAAACTTGACCATTTCTACTCGGAACCATATTAAAATGTCCCCAGTTCAAAGCTTTTTATAGAATATATTTTCAGTTTGTAAGGACTGATGGACTCTTCTTAGCAGACAATATTGTCTGGTCTGACACTTGGCTTAATATTATGATTTTCAAGCAAACCAAACCATGGAAACTTCTAGATCCTGAATTTGCAATTTTCTGTGCATTGCTGATAGGACTGAGATTGTTTTAAGAAGTTGCTTTGAGTTCAAATGCTGTACCATAAGGTAAACAATCATTACTAAATTGGCTTTTAAACAGCATGCTTTGTTACTGTACTTCTCTAGCTTTCAGAAGACTAAGGTCCTGATTTTACCCATTTTAAGCTCTTTTGCTCTGAGAGTAAAATATTACCAGTTATGCAGAATGCTGTCAGATTTATACTGTTTGCTTTTTCTTATGACCTGTCAGTACAGAGGTGATTTTTTTATTGTTAAAAAATGAAAGTGTAAAAGTTTGTTTTCTGTGATGTCATTACCTAATATTGAAGCAGCAGACCTCTTGAGGTGCTGCTATTTAAAATGCATTGTACCAGAAATACTGATAAAATACAGGTTTGCTTATTGAATCTCTTGACTAATAGTATATCATTTACAGTAATAATCTATTGACTAATATTTTATGATTATCTGCTTATTTTTGCTAATAATTTTTTTTGAAAAATTTCATCACAGCTGTAGCTCATTTTGGCAGAAATAAATGAACAAAATTTTGTTCCGGAAGAAATGCGAGTTTAAAAAGGTCAACTGCTTTTATTCATAAATCACTTTGTTACTTGGGAATAATTCATTTTGGTAAAAATGAAATGGAGAAGACAACCTTTCCTGGCTTCAGGAATCACAGCACTGACAGCTAAGTCTTGAAAAGAAAAATTTCTCCTCTCCTTTGAAACAAAGTGTTTTAATAAGTGAAATTATTGTCTACTGGCTTTATTGGACATGTGGTCAGTTGTCATGTTCCTCTGACCAACTGAACAAAGTTTGAACTTCTGTCTAATTGTTCCCCGCTGTTAGGCTACCCTGTCATGATCAAGGCCTCAGCAGGTGGTGGTGGGAAAGGCATGAGAATCGCTTGGGATGATGAAGAGACCAGGTGAGATGCTGTCCAAAAACTTGCCTTGATGAGTGCTGCAGTTACAGAAGTCCCATTAAGCCACTGTGAGCTGACAGTTGAGCAGATATGAAATGTTAGACAGAGAAATTGGATGTTACTTGGTTTTCCCCCTTTTGTATAGTGAGCAGTATACTTTGCGTGTGTCTAAAGTTAATTTTTGCATAAATCTTGCAGAACATGGTCCGTTGAGTTAAAACCCCAGCGTTCACTACTACCTCTAATCAATGTAAACTGTAAGCTTAGATTGTAAATAACATTTTCGTGTATGCCTTTCAGAATGCTGATTTATTAATTGTTGCTATGTTACATAGATTATTTATTGGTCCTGATTCTCAAACATTAATGCATGCCTTTAGTTCTGTTAAAGTTGGTTATTTATGTGTGGAAACATGGTGTTTTCAGAATATGTTCAAATAAATTGCACACTTCTGTGCTTGAAATACTTGCCTTGGCAAACTATTGTGCTTTTGCCTGTTTGGAACAATGCTTATTTAAACATGTACATTTTCATGTCTTTTAATGGTTATCTGAATCTTGAACACTTCATGACGCTTGCTATGACTCAAAGTTTTGCAATTCATTCTCTGCTAATACTCTGGCAGTGAGGAGCCTGATTTCAACCCCATGCGCCACTGATGTTATAGAAAAATGTGTTTTGGAGTTTTTCAAAGAATTGTAACAAAAAGCCCATTTGATCCAAAATTAGGTAACCTTCTAAATGTTTTCCTTTCCACATGGAGAAAGCAGCACATATGCTGGAGTCATCTCAAAGTACAGCTCAGATTTTGGTTTGTGGTTGTTTTTTTTTTTTTTAGTTCCTAGTTTAATTTTTGTCAAAACTTAAAAAGTGGAAAAAAACCCAATGAATTGCTAGCAATTAAATTTTCTATTTAAGGAAAGCATGGTGGGTTTCCTTGTACCTTCATTTGTATTCAAATCTAAATGGGAAAATAAGGTTTTTTGCATTAGAATGAAGATTTAGAATAACCTTTTTTACAAGAATTCTTTGTTTCCACTGATTTAGAATCCAAAATTACTGCCTTGATCTTGTTCAGGCAGCAATTGTGTCTGTTTGGACTTGAAAGGAAGGCATTAATTTCTTATCTTGCTCAGAAAGGAGCAAAGGAGCTTGATTAAAGTAACTGTTCAAAAATTGAGAACTGGATCTGAAATTATGGTTGCTAATTTGTTTTGGAGAAAAGTTGTAATTGTTGTGTAGAAAGTCACCTGGTGATGGAGCTGATTGGTAACAACAGAAACTAGCCAGGAATGCTCTCTTTTTGTACATTTGCATACAAAATTAATTTAGTGATATTACTTTGACCAAGTGATATATAATTATACTAGTTTGAGATGCTTGCCTTGCTTACTGAAAGCCTTTAAAGTACCATTCAGCTCATTATTTGCCTGTGGTGTCCTCCTAATAATCCTTTTGGATAGTTAGGCAAGCCTTACCTTTACAGTATAATTTGATACAGTAGTATCTAAAAGGTGCTGAGAACACCTGGAGTCAAATTGACACTAGTTACTGCTCCTATATCAAGGAGAAATGCTGATTTTCACATTTACAGGTAGGCAGCAATGAAAGCAAAATTACATTGGCAAAATACTTGTTGCAGGAAGATAAAAGTGAGATTATGAGAACTGAAGATAGATCTTCTTTGCATGCACATATGAAGTACAGAATTTGGATTTCTCATACAGTCTGTCTTGAAAAAATATGTATGAGCCTGTAAAAGATTTCTTGTAGTGTGTATTAATTGTATTATGGAATTAAGATTGTTTCTTTTTGTGTCTGAAGAACATAATCTGTTTTGAAGATGACTCAACTTGCTACTGACGTAATAATATATCTGTAGTTTTAATATTGCATGAAGAAGTTGTTGAACTCATGTATCATCTTCTTGCATTCAAATCCATGTAATCGTAAAAATAAACTTATCTCCAGCAATTGGCAGACCCTGGAAAGCCATTATCTGAATGGCCTTCTGTATTTCAGCAGTCATAGATGGAAGATGAGTGTGAAGAATTGTTGATAATATTTTCATTTGTAAACTTGCTTGGGCTTTCTCATGTGAGATTAATTCCAAATGCATTTGAAACAAAATTAGTATAACCTGATTTTGAAACATACTTTTGGCTCTGTATAATATTAAAAGAAGGCTTAACTGCATTGTTGTGTGACATGGAAAAAAATCACTGGAAATAGGAAAGACCTGTGTGAATGACTTAATTGCTACTGTTTAAGCATTATTCACTGTGGTAATTCACTAGTGCTTCATCTTTCACATCTCTTAAGTATACCTAGTGATAAAAATTGTTAGATCCTCTAAATATTATTGTATTCCAGCTGCAGCTAAGACTTCTGTACCTTTAATCTGCTATTTCTAACTAGAAATACTGGAATAGCTTTACCACTGTTAGAATTACTTTTTAAATAGCCCTTCATGTGCCTTTGACTGTGGAGGTCTGCCATGGTGCCCTCTCTCTGTCTGGATAGGGCTACTGTTGAATTTCTTCTATTGCTTTTTTTCCAAATTTCAGTCAAGTTCTAGTGTGAAATTTTGTGTACAGTTCAAACCACTAATACATATCTGAAATTAAAATAACCCTATTTTCACTCTAATGAAAAGTCAGTTGGTTTGGATAAAGTAGTATTTAGGACCCTCTTTCTTCACATAATAGGTACCCACTTGGAAGTATATTGAAAATGAAGTGCAGATTTCTGGAGAACAGTTTACACTGAATTCAGGTTTGTAGATTCTTCACAGCCTGAGAAAGTTCTGCTGCTATATGTATCTAAAAATACTTCTTAGTGTAGCTGCTCGTTATTTCAGCTCTGGTCCTGCATTTGTAGAGCCTCTGTGCTTGCATCCCAGAGAGCCTGATCTGAAAGTGCTTTCCAAGTACAGGCAACATGAAGCTCATTACGAAGTTCAACAAAATGTGACTAGCATAGGTACCTGAATACTAGAAACTTTTCTGTATGATCCCTTCTTTGATTGTGGAGAAACTAAAGGCTTTCTTGCTTTCAGTACGCTTAGAACAGCTGTAGTTGTAACTAAGTCTGTAGGCTTTATGGCTTCAAATGGTCTGCTGACAGCTCTGAAGAGGGATTTGCTTGAGGACCCTATCCTCTCCAAAACTTTCTGACAGAGGTTGTGATGGATCTTTGCACACAAAGATACTTACTGGCATGTAGGTTCAGTATCAGAGGTCATCATACAGAATCTACTGGACTTTGTTTTAAATTGTGGATTTGCAGTTAGAAATTAGTTTCTCTAGTCATTTCAGTGTCAAACATGATAACCTCCAAGTTGGAAATCTTCACTGAATTATCTTCTAACAATTTCCTTTTGAGGAATTTTGGGCTTTGTGCTAATCCCCTCCCCCCAGTTGTCACAACTTCTATAACTTTTCCTAGAAACTGAAATCTTGCATGCCTAGAGAAAGTATGTTTTAAAAGGTTTCATGAAGGTGGCTTCTAGCAACAGATTTAGAAACATGTAAGATTTTGTCTTTTAACTTACAATAACAGGAAAATATAAATTGTCTTTACTTAAATTCTTTTTTGGTGTTTATGCCGATTTTATGAGCTTAAGTCAAACATCTGCTCTCAAATTCCAGGAGCCCCTTATAATTTTTCTTCTGTGGTCCTATGGTACCATGCTGTGTTTACTTCCACTGTTCCACAGTTGTTGCTCTTCATTGGGATGATACAACAGGATATGTGGGAGAACTACTGCCAGATTTGTTTTTGTAATCTGCAGTCATTTTTTGCAGTTTCTCACCTTCCTTCAGAAACATCTGTTGAAAGTTGTTTTTTTTCCCCTTCTTCCAGTCTTCCAGTGGCTCTGAGGGAATGAGCAGGAATCTACCACCTCCAAGGCAAAGGAAATATGAAGAGTGCAGTATGAGAGGACAATGCTTTTAAAAAAACTGAACAGCATTCCCTATTACAAGTCTGTACATTAAGTTTTATTACCTTGCCAAAGCAGTGCACTTGGCCTGTGAGGCTACATTGCAAATATGGGAGTGTATGGGTTTGGCATCCTTGGACTGCCCTGTAGAGGTATGTGAGTTAGTAGTGTTAAGGTCAGGAGAAAGAGTCACTTGGATCAGTGAAGAACATGATTTCTTAAAAACTGTATCTTTTTTAAACACAGATTTCCTTGCTAGCAGCTGCGTATGTGAACAAATGTAAAATGCTGTGACTAAATACTTTTTTACTCAGACTGCAGCAGTGGATATTGTTTTTTATTTCTGTAAAATAGAAGAACATTTGTGTGTTTATTGGTTGCTTAACTTACCATTCATGGTTTTAGAGGGATTCCACTGTACTAATAGTTATCTAACCTAGTTTTTAAACAGGTGGCCTTTCTGATTCTGGCCTTGAAAAGGAAATACACAGAATTCCAAGGTGGTTGAGGCTGGAAGGGACCCCCAGAGCTCATCTAGTCTAAGCTGTCTCCTTACACAGGGTCAGGTAGAACACATTCCTCAGGATTGTGTCCAGATGGCTCTTGAACTTCTCCAGAGATGGTAACTTTGCAACCTCTGGACAACCTGTTCCAGTGCTAGGTCATCCTCACAGTAAAGAAGCTCAGGTAGACTATGCTGTGTTTTAGTTTATGCCTGTTGCCTCATGTCATATTGCTTGCCACCACCAAGGAGAGTCTGGCCCCTTCCTTTTGACATCCTTCAGATAGTTATGCATATTGATCAGATTCTCCCTGAGCCTTCTCTTCTCCAGGCTGCACAGGCCCAGCTCCCTCAGCCTTTCCTTCTATTAGAAATGGAAATATTACATAATGACTGCAGTCTTTTGTTAGTGTCTGTCTGCCTCCAAAGAAAAAGGTTGTTTTAATTAAAGTAGCAATGCTGATCTTGGAGCTAGAGGCAGAAGATTGACATGGGCTATTTCACTTCAGACAACCACAAGAAAGCTTGTGGGAAGATCAGTAAACGCTTTTGTGCAACCTGTACTTCATTGTGGGGGAAACAAAGTAGTGTAGAGAGCCAGGGGAGTCTTTAAAGGCATCTTGTTCTTATAGAATAATGCATGTTTGAAGGGACCCAGGGCCATCATCTTGTTCAGCTTCATCCTCTGAATAGGATCAGTACTCAATTTGAAACTGATTGCTTAGAGCTGTGCCCAGTTGGGTCTTGCATTCCATTTCCACAGCCTGTCTAAACAGCCTGCCCCATTTTTCAGTTCTTTCCAGTCACTTTTTTTTCCTTGCATACATTTAGAAACTCCTTGCTTCAATTTATGACCCCTGTCTCATTTTTCTCTGCTGTGCACTGAAATAAGGAGTGTGGCTTTGTTGTCTTGTGAAACATCTCAAAGTACTGTAAGGCTGCTGTTAGATGTCATTAAGCCATGTTTTTCAGGTTCAACAACCCTAGCTGAGTTACCTATTTAAAAACAAACCCAAAACCAAAGAAAACCCAATCAAACAGCAGACCACTTCCCACAAGCTCTCCCACACCTTCTCCAACTACTAACAAACCAAAAACCACACCTCTCCCAATCAACACATAGCCCAAAAAATCCCCAAAGCCACACAAACACTTGAGGTCTCAGAGATTTTGTGTTGCTTGAAGAGGTATTTGTCCACTTTTTCAGCTTGAGTAGGTGAGCAGTTAACAAATTTGCACTGCAGTATTACTCCTACTGGCCTCTCCTTCCAGTTCTTACCCTTTATGCTCTTTCCCAAAAAGAGGTCTTGTATTTGATCTGCTGTTTCATAAAAAGAGCAAATGTATCCTACTGCCTGTCTTAAAGATTGGGTAGCCGTTCGTTGCATTTGTGTGGCCATGTCAGCTGTTCTAAGGATGTTGCTGTTCTATGCGTGAATGAAGACTCAGCTTCTCTTTCTTTCCTTGGGTATATGCCTTTATGTACAGCTACTTGAGGTGGACCTCTTGATTTAGTCCCTGCACCTTAATGCCTCCAGGCTTTATTAGTGTGCAGCTCTCACCAGCATGACCCACCCTGTCCCTGAGGAGAGGCAGTGGCATTCTCTGCCTGCCTTAGACATGGGGCTGTGGTGGCCTTTCATCCGGCTGCTTCAAGCCCAACTTAGGTCAAGTCATCTGATGTGCAATGGTGGTGCAGCCAGGGCTGTGGAGTCACTACATGTAATGTGTGGTGCCATACATACTTACTGACCCCATGGCAGTGTGTATCTCTAGGTGGCTGACCAGGAGCATGAGTCATCCTTGCTGCAGGAAGCTATGGGACCCTTTTCATCATGAATCAGGAAACAGCTAGCAGAAGATCATGGAAACACCTAAAAGCAGCAAATCCGTATGTAAAAAAAAAAACCGCAACTGGCCACTGAAAGTTACTGGGAGCCTAGCAATAACTTTAACAGAGAATCTTGACTGAATAAATAACTTGCAACCAAAATGCCAATCTGCCTCCCCCCCCAAGCTCTGCTGTCAAAGCTACTTCTACCACCAACCCCATCTTATTAGGAACTATCAAAAGTATCTCCTGCCAAAGCCCTTCTTAGCTGCTGCTGTTTGCTGTACTCCTTCCATAGTGGCTCAGCTGTTGTTCCTGTAGCATAGGATGAAACTGAGTTAGCACTTCTCTTCCGGGATTAGCTTGGTCAGGCAAGTTTTGGGATTGGTCGCACGTATTAGTGTGGTTGTGCTATATGAGGTTGTTCCTTGCAGTGAGGCTCTGTAGGGCTATTGCATAATGAAAGGGCAATGAATGCTTCAAATTCTCTTCTAGCTTAAAAGCCTAAACAGCACTTTTTTGTTTTTTTTTTTTTTTAAAGATACTCATAGAGACTGATCCATGTCCATTTGCTTAGTTTGATCTCTTTAAGGAAGGTGAAGTGTTATTAATGGTAACCTTTATTGCTGAACAAATGCAACTGCACAGTTTTGTAAGGTGCAAACAAGGTCAGAATACCTGAAATAGTAATTCCTCATATATAATTTAAAAAGATTTACAGATGTATGGATTAGGTAATTAGATACCAGACTTTCTTTTTTTAACAAGTATTGCCAATTAGATTTCTAATTAGCACATACTTCAATGAAGGAAAAATAGTTAGTTGTGCATAAAACTGTCTGATAGAATGTTTACAAAAGGAAACAGAGCCTTTGATACAGGAGTTAAAATGGCTCTAAATCTCTTTCAGTAAGAAACACTGTATGGCTGTTTGTTACCTCACTTAGGTTTATTGGGCAGATCAGGCAGTGTACAGGACCACAGATTTTGACGTCCCTTTTTATTGAGTAATTCAAGATGTTGAAATTAAATATGAATTTAAGAAAGATTGTACATTAAGTATAATCTCTCAAAATTATAACACATATTGTTCCACAATCTTGAAGGAAGGTAAAAAAAAAACAACTTTGGCCTACAAGCATCTCTATACTGTGAATTTACCTATCTGGTGGTACTGTCATCTGCATTTTGTTTGTGGAATTGAACTAGATTCCAGAAATGGAAAGCATGGAAACTTCAACTCAGTTATGCTATAATTCTTATTCCAGGTACAAATACAAGGGCTGCTGTGTTTCAGTAGTCAGTCCCACAGAAATTTACCCCAAACTTTCTATATGTATCAACGTAAATGGGATTAATATACCAGTTAAAGAGCCTGTATAAAACTTTCATGGAGCCTTTGGCTCCCTGCTTTATGATACATTTCATCCTGAGAAAGCTGAACACGAAGTTGTTTGTCAGCAGTTATGCCCCGCAGGAGTAACCTTTCTGCCATGAAAAATACAAAATTAATAATTATAGCATCTTACAGTATTTATTTGAGTAATAACATACGTATTAGAGAAAACAGAGGGAAATATATGGGATATGCAGTATAAACTCAATTACACTTTAATGCAGGAAAAACTAGTGGTACAGCTGGAATTCTGTATAAAGCAAAGTATTGCATCTTCAGGTTATGTGTTCAGTGAAAGAATTTACAAGGTCTGCAATATTACATCTGCAGTTCTTTTATCTAATTAATGCGCAGCTCATCTCTGCTATTCCTATTAAGAGGCCTATATACCTTAAAAAATGGTGAGCATCACCTCTACTTCTGTTTAACAAGTACTTTGTAATTACTGGGTTTTAAAATTTATTACTGTTGCAGAAGAAAATGCCAACAAAGAAAATTAATTTGAATAAATTTGTAAATGCCCAGAGTTTTTAAGCACATTGAAATTCTCTGTGCTTTGAGGTCTGCTTTTTTTTTTTTTTTGGTCTTTGCGAAAAAAAAAGGAAGAAAAAAAAGGGTTACTCATTAGAGAATCACATGCAAATGGTTAAATTTGGTTTTTGAATGTATGTGTTGATTGATGAAAACTGCCAGATAACTGGAATGAATAAGTGTTCCTTCTCTTTGTATACTTTACAGCTTGATTTAATTTTTAAAAATACAGATTATTCTTTTGTTTCCATTATTTAAGGGAAGGTTTTAGGTTTTCATCTCAAGAAGCTGCTTCAAGTTTTGGTGATGATCGCTTACTGATAGAAAAGTTCATCGATAACCCTCGTCACATAGAAATCCAGGTTTGTAGTAGTATTATTATTACTATTATTAATTATTATTTATTTATTTAATAAGATCTGAAGTCATAAATTAATCAAAGCTCAAAATATTTCAAACACTCAGCTAAAAAAGGCATATGATCTTGTGTCTTCCTGTGTCTTGGACCATTGCTCGAACTACGTGGCTATCATGCACAATACAGCCTTCCTGTTTTTATTCCTTGCCCTTTCTTTAGCAGGAAGACAGTGAACTCTGCTCATTTTGTTGGGGAAAAGAAAAAAGAAACCACAGTTGTAGGTATCTGTCTACAGATGTCTGTTCGGGGCTGGAGCTTGAACTCTAGATCCTGATTGCAGTGCTTGAGTGCAGCAGAGGATATAAGACTTCATGTGCTGCTGTGCTTAACATTTTTCTTGCTACCTCTAGGTGGTTTTGTCAGTATGTTGAAGTATGTTCCGAAGTATCTGATGCTACTAGGGAACTCAGGAGGATCTGTGTCCCACTTTGGGCAGTTTGTGCATCAAAATTGGCTCTGTTCTTAAATTCTGGATTGTGACCATTTATTATGTTTTATTGGATCTAGTTTTAACTCAGATGTGCTAATGCAAAACAAGACTTGTTTTAGATCGGACTCTTTAAGAAAAGTATGATTTAAAAATTTATGGCAGGCAACTAAATTGGGTTTGTCCATGGCTTTTAAATAATCTTTCCTGACTAGAAGTCTACATGGAGTTATATCAGTTTCCTCAACAGTTCTGCAGTGAGAGCCTGAAGTATTCTGACAGTAGCTCAATAGCTGAGTGAAACAGCAGTGAATCTGATTAGTGTGGAATGATTTGTAAGAGAGAAATATTTAACATTTTTATTCCACCACGTATGTGCCTGCAGTCTGATATTTCCTGTATTTTTATTTATGTGCACAGGCTAAGTTACTGCCTATCATAGAATAATTTGGGTTGTAAGGGACCTTTAAAGGTAAACTAGTCCAACCCACATCTTCAGCTAGATGGGACATCTTAAACTAGATCAGGGTGCTCAAAGGCCTCTCCAGCTTGGCTTTGAATGTTTCCAGGAGTAGGTCATCTATGACCTGTCTGGGCAGCCTCTTCCAGTGTTTCACCACTCCCATCATAAAGAATTTCTTCCTTATATCTAGTATAAATCTATTTTCTTGTAGTTTAAAACTATTATCCCTTATCCTATCACTACAAGCCCTTGTAAAAAGTTTCTTCCCGTCTTTATTATAAGCTCTCTGTAAGTATTGACATGCTACAGTAAGTTCTTCTCGTGGCCTTCTTTTCTCCAGGCTGAACAGCCCCAACTCTCTCAGCCTGGCTTTGTAGGATAAGTGCTCCAGCACTCTGATGATCTTTGTGGCCCCCCTCTGAACCTGTTCCAAAAGGTGTCTGTGTTGTACTGAGGACTCCAGAGGTGGATGTGGTGATACGGGTGGGGTCTCACCAGGGCAGAGTAGAGGGGCAGAAATGAAGCAGAAACAGAGAAGTGAAGAAACAGTCTGTAAAATTGAAATTTCAGCTCAAACCTATTCTCTTTTGAGGGGTCATGGAAAGGTGTATAGTGAGCGTTTAGTTTCAGCATTGATCTTAGGTTACAAAAGAGGTCACATTTCTAGAGCATCTTCCTATATTCTGCTGTCACAGCCAGTAATTTTTGGTCTTTGTTACTTTTTCTTTGTATGCAAATAAGTATGCATTAAAGATATATTTTTTTCAGTCCTTGTAGATTTGGGAGCTTCAGGTGGTTCCTACTGACCCTGATGACTAAAGTTAGATAAGTTTGATTCTTCCATCCTTTCAGGAGTTGTGGGCATATTTTATAGTGTCTTGATTTCTCTGGATTTAAAAAAGGTTACTTCAAAAAAAAAAAAGGCAGTACTGTATTTAAGAACTCTTAAATATTTCACCTAGATAAAACAACATAGCTTTGCTGTTAGTAATTTATAGTTTTATTTATAATAAGTGTACAATGAATGTTTCCCTTACACGAACACTTTGATGGTACCTTTTAACAATATGATAGCATATCATTTTAACTTCATGTTCTAATCAGCTTTAGGACATTGGCTTTGGTTCATTTTCAGACTGCTGAATATACAAACAGTTTGAGACCAGATGCCAAATATTTATTAATTTAGCAGTAACTTTTAAATAGAACTTTTTTTTTAACATTCTCATATAGCTCCAAAGCATTGGTACCTAAAATTGTTAAATAAGGGGTTTCCTGTGTCTAGCTATAAAACAATCACTTTGTGAAACATGAGAAAAGATGAAAACAATTAACAGGAAAATAGAGTTCAAATAGACTTTATGCTTGAACTGATTTGAAGTCTTGTTCTCCTGAAATATCTGATATAAAGGACCTAAGTTTAAAGTAAGAGTACATGGAATGTCTAACTATTACTTGGCTAAATAGCAATCTTACAATTGGAAATAGAATTTAGTTGAACCATGTAAGATAAATTGTGATACATTATATTTAATTAGTTTGGCATATAGATGTACATAGCATATATTAATGTAATCATATAATAATCATATAATCCCATAAATCAGGACATTGTCTTTTAAGACTATTTAGAAAAGAAGCTATAGCTATGACATGTGTTTTTAGTGAGATGTGTACTGGAATCTCATGTCATCTCAGAGGAGATGATTTCAACATTCTGTAAATGTTTTCTGAAATATAAAAGTTTTATAAAGAAAATACCTTCTTTAATTTCTGATAATGAAAGCAGTGGACCCAAAATGAAAGCAAAAGGCTAACACTAGATGTTGTTTGGCTTATTCTATTTATAATTACATTTCAATAGTGAATGTTCATTCATCTCTTTTTGAGCTGTACTGGCTGATAATGGAAGAACATTTATTTTAAGGTCCAAATTGCAAATATTAAATTGGATATAAGAAATGTCCTGAAGTCAAAGAAAATATTTACTAGTTGGCTTGAAAAATATTTTATTATCCCCTTCAGGAATATACAGAGAGAGAAGAGAAGCACAGGAACTCTTTTTTTATTGAAATTTTCCAGGACTTTTGTTTTGTTTTTTTTTATGAGGCTGGATTCTGTGGGAAGTTGTAGTCTTTCTAACAATGAAACAGAAATGCTCACAAGGAATCATCCTACTTACAGGACAGCTATTTTCCCAGTGAGTACCATGCTGTGCCCTAAAGGTACTGTTCTAATAAAAAAAAAAAAAAACAAAAAAAAACCCAACCCTATTAAAAAAATCTTTGGTTTTCCCAAATGTGTTTCTGTAGAGTTCCATGATGTTTAGTTCTGGATTGGATGAGTTAGGACTCGGGTAGAAAGTTGCTTTAGATGCTGCTGTGTGGTTGGTTGGGTTTGTTTGTGGGTTGTTTTTGTTACCTCCTTTCCTTTGCCCTGAGTCACCTATTACAGAACCCAGGAGCTGGCTGGAGTACCCTGCTGCTGCTGCTAAACTTCCCTCTGGGCAGAAAGGAGAGTTCTGGAAATACTGAAGTCCTCAATCTTGTAGAACTCTTTGGAGAGGATTTTTTTTTTCTTTAGAAAGCTTTCTAAATTAGTGGGACCACAACAGAATTTCTGAGGAAAGGGTGCATCTGTACTATAGGGTGTGGAGCACTCTGGATCTGGTGCTGCACAGTACCTTGTTTTCAGTCACATCTACCCAGATTATTCATGCATCAGCAAACATTGGTGTCATAGATGCAGGAATTCACCTTGCGTAGTGCCATACTCTGTGGTAAAAGTAATAATAAATAATACAGATTCATTGTCACAAATGTGAGTAGATATGGTTGAATTCATACAGTTTGAGGAAGATTGTCTCCTTTTTTTTTATCTTGTCAGGTTTCACCGTACAACTGCACTATTAAAAAACGAAGCATGCATATTGGCAGAGGTTCCTGCAGATCAGAGCAGGAAGATAGGTGGCAGAAAGTGGATTAGAGAGAAAAATTCATAAGGAAGAAAGAGAGACAGCATGGTCTGCAATGAAAGAAATTGTTCCAAGGATAGTTGTAGGGTATAAAATCATATGAAGGGAAGAAGTCTTGAATCCTGAAATCTGGTATCCAGATATTGGGAGTGGCTGCATGGTACAGTCAATTTCATAACGTGATAGAGTACCTTTTCTTACTTTCCCTTCCAGTTTGAAGTTGCAGTGTTTGTTGAGAGTTCTGTTTTGGGGTTTGTTTTGGGTTAGTTTTTTTTTTTTTTTCTAACGTGTAATTTAGGTAGTGGGATCAAGATACTTGCGTGTATGTTTAACTCTTCCATGAACTGAAACTGTAGACAGGAACTGTAGTTGAAATCTAGTTTTTAAGAAATTCCTTGAAACTACTGCTTTAACTTACACTGAAAGTACTGAGAAGTAACAAATTTCATTCTCCTTAATAAAAAATTGCAAAGTTTCTGAAGGTCTTTGTTAAAGGCAGAGTGCTGTGGTTTGCCTACTAAGAAAACTCCATTAGCCGTTTTCCTGAAAACTTTTGTGTGTAGTTCAGGAGAAAAATCTGGTATTTCTGATTTTTTTTTCTCTCTTGCTGACACAAAGTATTGCTTCTGATTGATTTCATTATGCATCAACTTTATATTCTTGAAAATGTAGCTTTAATTTTATTTGACTTCTGATTTCTGAACTTTTGTGAACTTTTTAAAAATTTTGAAGCGAGTGTTCTTTTTGCTATTTATAGACTCTATGTAGAGACCTTAAAATAATCCTATTCAGAATTTGAAGGAGCATTCGAGTAGTATTCCATATACAATTAATTTTATACACTAGCAATTTTTCCAACTGTTATTTCTACATTTGAAAAAAAAAATAAATAACTGAATGCTAGATAATAGTATAATGTCAAAAGACTGTGTACATACATCTATTTGTTAATAGGAGCATGTTACTGTTTCAGGTTTTGGCAGATAAACATGGTAATGCCTTGTGGTTGAATGAAAGGGAGTGCTCCATTCAAAGGAGAAACCAAAAAGTTGTGGAGGAAGCACCAAGGTAAGTATACTAGACTCTTGATGCAGCTTTATAATAGTTACTGAAAGCATTTTTGGAAAGCTGCTGATTTTATTTATTGTACAAATGCAAGCAAAATTTATTCTGCTGAAAAGCACAAAGAAAATAAATATCTAAGCTATAGTCATTTGTCATAATGCAATTTGAATGTTGTTTTTCATAATCTTGTATAATATGAATTTTAACACTCAAATACATGTGGCATGTGAGGTGGCTTTCTTAATATGTCTGAATTAGTTTTCTTTGCCATTCAGCTTTTTAGATTTAAGAGTAAAATAAAATACGGCCTAAGTATTCATTTTATCACAGATACAAATATTTGTCTGTGTTATAGTAATTGTGATAGGGCCACGTAATACTTTTAATTTCTATTTGAAATGAAGCATGAAGTATTAAATAGTCTGCGCCACTTTTAGTGCCACTCATAGTAGTAAACTACGGATATAGTAAGCTTTAGAAACAGTAACTCAAAAGTACTAAATGATCTTAATCCCACTGATTTCAAATGGAGCCGAAATACACTGCTGTTGTGCAAGGTATGGTCTTACTGTGTTTTCTGTTGCATGGCATTCATTAGAGAATTTGTGTAATAAAAAAGGCAGAAGGAAGTTCCGATTTTAGAAAACCAGACATAGGTATATCACTGCTATCAATACTGTGGGAATTCCCATTGTAGTATGTTCACCAGCTGGGATGACTTTGCCATTATTTTATAGCACAGAGCTATGTGATGCAATAAGTCAGGATGTGAGGAAAAGCACATCATTCAAATGATGTTTATTTACAGAGAGCATATAAATGAATGTTGAATTGTAATTGTGGGACTGGCACCTAGATTTTAAGTACAAAACAAAGTTTAAGTCTAATTATACAAACCCAGTAATAAATGCTCAAATAGCTCTTGTTACTTCCTAGTAGTGATTTTGGGTTTCTCAGAAGCCTTATGCCTAAAGATCTTAGTATGGTTTTGTTTGTGAAATGTAAATTCTTCAGGTCCTGATACAATGTGCATGTGCATATACATATACTTAAGCACTTAGAAGAGTTTTTTGCCTCAGGACTACATGTAAAGTGCTGCCTGCTCATTCTCTATGCATATGGTCAACTAAAGGGAGTGATGTGTCTTTTTCTCGCCAGGCAAGTGTGATCAGAGTGTTTTCTTTCCTCAGTAATATCAGCCTTTTAATTTTCTTGGGCTTCTGTATTGGAGTTGTCAGTAAGTTTCCTCATCCCTTTCTATAACTCACATGAAAGAGCATTCACAAATCAATAGCTTCCAAAATTTGGTATGAAAACTTTCTTTCTTGTTAAATGCTTAAGGCTCTGCCAGACTTTTATTGACAGCTTTGGAAGTCTTATCTGCCTTACAGCCACTTGCAGTTGGCTGCAGAATCCATTTATTTACAAAGGATTACACTACAGTTGCAGATAAGCAGGGTACTGACTTCTGTGAGACATAATAGAAACCCTAAAGCCTGAAGTTAGCCCTTCCTGTGAATGCTGTTTCAGTTAGTGCAGTTGATTAATGACTCCTGGAAACACCTTTTCTTGTATGGCTGGGTGGAGGAAATATGCTGTCCTTGTTTTCTCCTATTTTAAATGATAGCTGCCGTTAAAAGCTCTGACATGTTGAAGCTGTTTGGCTTTTTGGTGATTTTTTTTGGTCTGCTTTTTTTTTTTTTTAATATCTTTCATGTGTTCAAACTTAAACAGGGGAGATTTAGATTGGATATAATGAAGAAATTCTTTACTGTGAGTGTGATGAGGCACTGGAACGGGCTGCCCTGAGAAGTTATAGTTGCCCCATCCTTGGAAATGTTCAAATGTTCAGGGGAGTTGGAACTAGATGATCTTAAGGTCCTTTCCAACCCTAACCATACTGTGAAGCCCAGGAGATAGGTATGCTGTAGACTAAAATGTTTATTTGTCTTTTGTACAATTGAAGGCTTTTGGCTCTGGCATCTTCTCAAGCTTCTTTTATTTACTTTTTTCCTATCATGGTGTTTTCATAGGTATCAAGTTTAAGAGATTGATTGTTGAGGGCCTTTTGGCTTTGAGAATAGTCTCTATGATTTTCTTAAAGCTAAGTTTGCAACTGTTGAAATTACAGGATCACTTTATGTTTGAATCTTAGCGGTTGTCCTACTCTCTGTTCTGGGAATCGCAGGCAGTGAAAAACATCTGATCATCACCCCAGTGCATTAGTTAGTCCTAGGCAAAAGTTAGTGCTATGCAAAACTCCAGAGATTTAACAGTAATTTTCTTTGCTTCTAGCTTCTCACCTCTTTGGAAGATGCTATTGTCTTCTCGTTTCACCACAAAGGCTGAAAGTTGCATAGAGAAGCTGTGGCTGCCCCATCCCTGGAAGTTTTCAAGGCCAGTTTGGATGGGGCTTTGAGTAACCTGGTCTAGTGGAAGGTGTTGGAACTAGATCATCTTTAAAGGCCTTTCCAACCCAAAACCATTCTATGATTCTGTGATTTTTCTATCACTCTGTCTTGAAATCCTTGAAGGAAGGATTTGGAGTTAAAAGAAGCAGTGAGCTTGTTCTGTTTGTGACTGTTGTATGTGATTCATAAGTGTCCAGTTTAGACTTAGGGGAAAAACTGTGTTCTCAAATACATTAACATATTTATACCTGTGCTGTGGTAGTACCTCATAGATACCTCAAATGAGAATGCTTTTTGTAAATATTTTTTGAATGAAGAGTATGCTTATTTCCTGAGAGCAGATAGGCTGACCTTGACATTTAGAAACTGAAAGTACTGTTCTCTGCCAGTATAGAGGTAACTTCAGAAGAAGGGTAGATGTTACTGAATTTTACTGTATTTTTTTTAAGTTGGGCAGTAAATTTCCACTGACAGTGTAACTGTGCTTTTCCAAATCTCAACCTTATCTGTAAGTGAAGGTGGTGGAAGTACTTTGTGAAACATTATCTGATGGGCTAGAAGTGGAGAGGTAACATTTTGCCCATGTGGTTCATCTCTGTGGCTGTAGAAACAATGGCACAAACCAACTGTATTGTCTTTGATCAACTTTGCAATATGAGTTAAGTGTCAGCTGTGAACTTATTTTTTTCTCTTTGGCGCTTTTATCTTGTGAATCCTTTTTATTTTGTAGCCTTCATGCTGCTGCAAGAGCTGTATGGTTGAAAGAAAAACAGGTGTATATGTGAGAAAAAGATTGGAAATCAGGTTTAAAATGCTGTGTTTTCACAAGTGATGGCTAATTAGATTGGACAAGAGTTATTTCAGTTGTAAAAGATGCATTGTTAGAGAAGGGAGAAACAATATATACAAAAGATAAAGTGATGGAGGGGAATAGGAAAGCTGTGGTTAATTAACCTAGATGATTGCAGGAATGATCCAGTCATTTTAGAGCATAAAGCTTAACCACGTGGCAGAGATCAAGTTTAGCAGTGTGACACCTCTGTTCCATTCTTTGGCTACAGCAGGAGGTGAACAGAGAGATCTCAGACCTACATTTAACAAACATAGTGAAGACACCACTGTAATAAAGGGGAGTAACTGTCTTTCATCTGTAAAAGAGGTAATAATGGTTATTCTAGAAATAGAATATGAAGCCGATATTGAAAAGCTTCTGTTCTTCATAAGCCACTCATTGACCTTTCATGATCAAAGCCTTGCAAAAACCCTACATTGAATTATAGATTATTGATTTTGTGTAATGTATTATCTTCTTATTGAATCAAAATAAGAAATATTATGAAACTCTTTTACATTACCAGTGCCTACTTTTGGCAGGTACGACATAGTTTTGCATGTCTTCTGCTTTTTTCTTTGATCTGGTGTAGAATCTGGAGCTTTCTTTTGGATCAGACTTGACTTTCTTTTCCTATTGATCCTGTTGTTTGCCAAGAAAGAAAATATATGCACTGCTGTCTGTCAGAATCTGCCTGTGATGGCACTGGAAGGATGGAGGTGCTAAGTAACACTTTTGCTATGAAGAAAAGAATTGTATCCTAATTTACCTAAATATTTCTTCACTTTTTGTCATGTCAAATATGGTTTGTTGTGGCAGCAGTCTCTGAGTTCTTCTGTGAGTTCAGATCTCAGTGAAAAACACCATAGGAAGTATGAAAGATAAGTGCCAACCCAGCACTGGCTTCTATTTGAGTGCAGTCCTGGGCCCCAGAGGGGGTTTCATTGACTTTGATGGGGCCACTTCAGGTAGGTGGAGGCTGCTGATTGCTCCTTTGCGGAATTAGGACCCACTGTTGAAGACATCTCAAGAAATAGGTAACATTTGGTATTTTAGTTTTAAACCATAACATAGAGATAAGGTAGAAGTGATTCCTATTCCCTTACAGAAGTATTTTTTAAATGATAGCTGAGTTATATGCCTAATGTGCATCACCACTGAAATATAGTAAGTGTGTTTATGAGCTTATGTGAGATGAACTACATGTTGTCTTTCACTGAAGGTCAGTGTATCAGGGTGAGGAGCAACAAGTTTCACAGCTTTGATGGAAAGCCACAGAAAGTTCTCTAGCTCTAAATTAGCAATCTGCATAGGTTAATTTGAGTAAGTGATTTATAGTACAGAGGAGACTAACCCGAGTCTTTTGAGTCACTGGACCAGTGGAAGGGCATGTTGCATTCCTAGAATGAGAAGCTTTGGTATTTGGGCAGTGCTCACAGTGGCCTCTGAAGTGGTGGCCGAGCTGCTCTTTCGATGCTTGTGAGTGTGTCCAGGATATGTGGAATGGAATGAATTGCAATTAACAGACATGGATAACTACTCTTCAGCTTACAGGTAAAGCTGAGAGAAGAAATATAGGACATTAAGGTTTAAGTCATGGTAGTGTTGATAGTGCTTTGATTAAATATTATGGATGCCCAAATTTTCTTCATTGCAATCTCACATAAGAAGCCCAAATAAATACTTCATTATTTTCCAAAACTTCTTTATTGCTTTAAACATCAATGAAATGTCCATGCTGTTTTAATTCAGTCAGAAAACAAATTCCCCTTAGACTTCCTGTCCTGTATTTTGGTGCTCATATTTCCATTGAATGGATTTTTTAGTTATAGGGTTTTTTTTTTTTTTTCCCCAAAATATATGTCTTCTAAAGTATCATGAATTTGTATGTATTTGTTTTCATTTAACTTCCATTATTATAAATGTCAGTGTTCTAAAAAAGTTGTGGTCTGTTATTTTATATTTTAGAGAATACTGTTATTTGTCCTGAATTTCCTGTACATTACCAGTAATTGCAAAGCATGCAGTATATCTATTTACTAGTAATATAAATGTAAATGCTTCCATTTGACAGTTTTGACATGTTTCTAACTTTAATAATGATGCTGTCCTCTTTTGGTGGTAGTTTAAGCAGAAGATTAAATGATTTAATAATTTTTTTAACTGAAAAAAGGCATTCTTTCTGTATTGTAGCACATTTCTAGACCCTGAAACTCGAAGAGCAATGGGAGAGCAAGCAGTAGCTCTTGCCAAAGCAGTAAAATATTCCTCTGCTGGAACAGTAGAATTCCTTGTGGACTCCAGTAAGAATTTCTACTTCTTGGAAATGAATACTAGACTTCAGGTAAGAAAAACAGCTCTTCGGATTCAGAAACGTGTTATTTAAAAAAACAAAACGTAACCTCCTTCCATAGTTAGGGGTCTGCTTCTGCAAAGACCTAAACATAACTAACTTGATGCATGTGAGCACTTCCCACTGAACTTGAAAGATCTGCTCACTTAAATAAGCCTGCGTATACAGGACTTTGCAGCAGTGAGCCCTTGCACAGCACTCAAGTAAGCATTCAGAGCTTTTGCTCTTTGTTACACTTGACCTAAAGACCTTGCAAGAGGTCACTGTTAAGTGCCACTGTGAGTTCACAGTAAGTGGCTAGCCACTGTGCTCTGATGCTTTTCCCCACTGGTCCCTGAAGTTTCTTTTTTATTTTTTATACTTTGATGGTTGCTTGCTGAGTTTCTCTAGGAGGGTGATTAAAACTATATGTGTGCATCAGCAATGAAACCACCAGAAATCTTCATATGATTGAAGTTGTGACTGGAATGCAACTGTGTAAAAAGCATGCTGACATCCTGTAGGATTTTTGTAACAATGCGTGTAGTCGGTACTAGATGTTATAATGTACACTGCCAATGAATGGATAAGCAGTGTTTTATGAAAAAAACTCTCTACCTTATTTGACTGTTATAATGGATTTCTGGTCATAAGTAAACAGGCACATAACTTGAAGTCTGGATATCATTTTCAAAGACAGGAAGATAATTCTTGTAAGCAAGTAAATTCCATTGTCCTTATTCTCCTTTGTTCTTTTCATTAAATAATGACAGAAATGTGGAATCAAGCGCCAGAGTGAATAGCTGCTTATTCTGGTTTGGCTACATTTTCTTTGGGACGTATTCTGCCTGCTACTTGTACATGTGGACAGGGATAGAGCATAAAGAGATCCTTGGACTTTTGACATCTTTGCATGACTTTGTATAGTGGCTGGGTAAATTTATGCTTTGGGTAAAGAAGTGAGAGAGGATTTGGGAGTGTTGTAGTCTTCCCTTGTGCTAGGGGAAGACTGGTGGTAAAATTTGTGTTGCCTTGCCAGCAGCAGTGTTTTGGAAATGGTCATGACTGTTACATTTCATATGCTTTTGCTAGAAGTTCCCTAAGCGCAATCTGCTCTACTTGAGATTCAGTTAGAAAGTGCTGGTTAAAGGGAATATGTAGATCATTAGAATATGATGAAGAATTTCTGTCTCTTTGGTCATAATTTACACTTTTCTCAATCTTGTAGTTTTTGAGAGTATGCTTCTTAGTGCCTCCCCATGTTCTTGCCCACATAGAAGAAAATTAATGTATGATTTTCTGAATAACCCTCTGGAAGTTCAGAAATATTTCCTTGCTATCCTTGTAGTATATTATTGTCCATCAGTTCCTAAATGCAATTAGGGATGAAGTATCCATGGAGTCCTTTCTGTAATTTGTTTTTGAGATGTTATCTTTGCTGTTTTGTGGTGTCTTCCCCCTGCCGTGCCTAGTGGTAAGTCCAAAACCTCAAACTTGCTTAATTGTAGAGGTCTCCACATACACAGTAAGAAAGCTTTCACAATTCTATCTTTAAGGACTTTTAAAGACTCCATTTGAAATACAACCTAAGCCTAAGTTTGACAGTCTCCTATAATAGCAGACTCATTCTTTGCAGCCCTCAAAGAAATTTACTAATCTTAAATTACAGTACTTGCACAGATATTCTCTAATTCCTCTATCCTGACTGTGTATTGTCTCTAATCAGCATTTCAGTTTGAAGCTAGAGAGTAGTAATTTTCTCAGATTCTTCCCCAGGCTTACACGATCGATCTGTCACTTCTCCCAGGTCTCAAGCTTTACTTTCTGTTCAGCTAAGAGTTATACAACTAACATCTCATACTAGCTCCCTCTCATTAAGAACCAAACATAGAAACTGTTATGAAGCTCATCGAGATTTAACTTCAGAGCCAGGACAGTCTCCAGATGTCCCTGTATTGCTTCAGCCTTTTTTAATTTCTGCATCTCCTAACTGTGAACAGTGGCTAGCAGGCTCTGTTGCCTTGGTTTTGCTGAACACTCCACAGTCGGAAGAACTTACCCAAATGATGGGTACCCGGTCCATAAATAATGCTACTAAGGTCTTTTTCAGTTTGCATCACAGACAGAGCTACCTGTCAGCATCATCAGAATATGTCTACTAAATTATGCAATTTCCCATGTGTGTGTTAATGTTTCAGCAGTCTCTAATCAGATCACTGTAGCCTTTTTACTTCAGAATATGCTTGTGTAAAGGTAACTAAACCGTCCCCAATAATTTGCACTGGCGCCTGGTTTTTTCTCCCCCCCCCCCCCCCCCTTTAGTCTGTCTGTCATATATCATCCAGTGTTTTTTGTAACTAATTTTGCAGTAATTGAGAATTGTGTTATTACTTGGCTGTCTTTTTAGGAAACTCTTTGGGAATATACCTTTTCTGCCGTGTAGTCCTGCAAAAAAGTATAAATTGCACCTTACAGGAAGTTCATATTTTATTTAATTTTTGTGTTAAGTGTTGCTGCAATACAGTGTGAGATTGGAAAGCAAAAAAAAGGTTGGTGAATCAGCTCCATCGTGTCTCTTGTGTGCTACACAAATCTGTTACAGATGTTTCACTCCCTCCAAGTGATTCAGCTAGAATGATTTATTCTTCACTGTTGGCAGTATTCTTTTTTGTTCTATCTACTTTTCTGTCATTTTTCAGAGGATAGCTGATAAGTATGAAACACAAGATTGGATAATTGCATAGCAGAACTAGCTAATTCTTGCTTTCCACAAGAAAATGTAGAGATGTATGCCCTAGCAGCTACAAGAGAACTTCTGTATGTTGTCATTTAGGGCACTTTTGGTTTTCAGGCGGCTACTACTATTCAGATTGCTGAGGCAATTCTTTATAGCTGCTGTGGTGTGCTTTGTGTTACCTGGTTGTCATTGGCCAATTCAAGGGCATAGTCCAAAAAGAGCCAGACAAGAGTTTGACATAAAAATTTCTGAACCTTTAGATTGATACCCTTTCTAACTTCCAAATTGTGTCAAAATCTTTATCATGCTGCCATCAGAAGTGCTGGCTTTCACTAGGAAAGTGTTTTCTGCTTTTCACTGGAAGATGAGAAATATTCCTCTTTGGCTTGTTAGGAAGAGAGTCTACTTCCTGCAAATAAAGAATATCTGTTAATGTATGGCTGTGTGGTGTGGCTAAGCTCCTCGCATATGCATCAGTTAATAACAGCAAAGGGTAAATATCACATACTCTGGAACCCTGTAGTATCTGTAGATGAGAAGCGTCCCTCGTTGGCTTGAGAAGAACTGAGAGAAGTACAAGAAGCAGCATGAAGAGAGCACTCACCTTGAATGCAGTTTGTTCGTTTGTGTCTCAGGTCTGTTCCCAACCTTATGCCTCCCCCATGGGTTGTGCAATTTAAGTAACAAGTGAGCACTCTCTCCTCAAAACATGACCAAATTTGCTTGGAATGGTCCGATTGAAAAGATCATTTGTATAGACTGTATTCAGCACAGTGGAGTTGAGAAACACGGTAATTTGAGTAGCAGTGTGTTTCTTCCCCATGTGATAGTTTGAATGATTTTGTCATAACTTTTTAGGGAATAAAAGTTAATTTTGTAGAATATTTTGTCAACCTGTAAAAGATTTATTGAAAGCAAGTGGCATATCTGTATGTTTTTATTTTACAGTTGTAGTGAGAGTATTTATTTTATATAAATGTTTTCAAGTTCTTTTAAAGTAACTTGATTCTAAGGCATAAGGCGAATGTAAATAAACTTCCATGCACCCATAAAACATTACCCAGTGTTAAGATATTTTGTTTACTACTTTCAATGTTTTCATCAGATTTTACTGACCCCTGGAAAATTATATATTCCAGAGCTTTGTCTTTGTGCAGAACTGGTAGTGTAAAAGACAGAGGGAGAAGTATTATGTGCAATGTATCTCTTTCTACCTTCCTTTTCATCTGTTTGTCCACTCATGAAAGTAGTAAAGAGCATGGTTGGGAAGTGTCTAGAAATCTGTAGAAATCCAGCTTGTGATTGTCTGGAGCTTCTCTGCTTATAAACTCCTGGTTCTAGCAGTTTCTTAATGGTATCTATATTCTGTTGCACATCATTAGGCAGCACCTGCTACATGTTTGCTCAGTGAAGGAGAGAAGTGCTGGAAAATTCTGCAGCTGCACTATATAAACAGCAGTGGCAAAATACAAATAAGAAAGTGATGAGCTGAGTCTGGGTTTCCAGATAAAACCACAGAGAGGTGCTGACTTTGGTATCCATAGCAGACCCATGGGACGGCAGAGGTGGTTTTGCTGTCTGGGTGTGCATAGCTGCCTAGGGGGATGAATTGTGATAGGTGACCCAGAGTATGGGAGCAATGAAAGGGGCTGTCAGGAGGCAGAGGAGCAGATTTCTGCTGAGTCTGAATGGAGAGATTTCAAAGTAAAGTCTCAAGTGACTGTTTCTGCTTTTTGCTGAGACTTCATATTTCTTAGTACTGGAATCGTGTTTTACTGTGACACTTTGCTTCAGTCATTTTAAATAGGCTAACAAACAGTGTCAGATGGTAAAGACTTTCAATTGCTGCTAACCTGGGCTGAATTTGAACTACTGACCTAAAGGTGAAAGGTCTCTTATCCCATTACCAATCCCCTAAGCCCACCAGAATCCATTCTGCACACAGTTTATACCAGCTGTTCATGGCCATTTTTAGAACCGAAAGAAAAGGTGATTTTGCTGCCAAACAACACTTCTTCACACAAGAGAGTCAGCCGACAACAGTTAACCAGATTTTTGCCACATTCTTGCCTCCTAATGCAACTTCCATTATGTAGCTACTGGTTGTCTGCTTTTCAGGCTTCCCAAAAGAACTACAGAAAAGCATTGCTAATTGTTGTTGACAGAAGAGAACAACGTTGTTTGTGTAAGTCATTGAATCTGAAAGATGCCATTAACAGTACTGCCACGGCATGGAGTGATATCTTAGAGACGATGTTATCACATAACTATCATAAAATACTATTTAAAAAGTAGAGAAAAAGGAAGCTCCCCTCCATTTCTAGTAAGTAGAGGAACAAAAGAGCGTTCTTCAAAGGGCACATTAGTTTCTTTCCTTCGGTGGATTTGATGTAATGCAAACCAAGATTGGTTGCAGTGTGACCAGAGCCATCTTGAATGAAGTGCTCTGAGAGGGCTTTAATACTGCTGCTAAATACTGTGAAAGCAGGGATTGCATCTTTAGGAAAGACAGTGTAGGTCTTGTGGGTACAAATTTATTTATATTATGGAGTATGTAGTGGAAACAAAGTTATGTCAAATTACTGAATTGTGAGATTGTTTTTTTGAAGTGTGTTTATCGAGAAAGTTATGTTGCAATTGTGAGTTAGGCAATTTGTTGATATAAAGTGTGTGCTGTTAGTTTAAAACACAGAGGAGATAGATTCAGTATTCCTAGGCTATGTAAGTGTTTTCTTACCTGTGTCCATCCAGTACAATAAAGAAAAAAAATCCTTGCAAATTAAAATTGAGAAAACTGAATTAATGATTATTGGAAGATAAATTCCTGAGGAAGTAGATTACATTTCTTTTCAGAGTTATTATATACAATAATTAAAAAATTAGTTGGTACCAAATATCTGTACATTAATCTTTATTTCTGTAATAAATACAGAGGAACCAACAGAAGAAGTCTATCCGAGCATCTTAGTTGATAGAAAGTTTTTGTAGTTCTGGTTGAACTCAGTTCTTTGATCACACACCGATAAATAAGAAAATAAACAGCAACTGGTATGGCATGCTATGTCTGTGAAAGGACAACACAAGAGATTTCCTGTTACGTATTCCTGTGCGTTCTCCGTTCATTCTGTGCATTATTCCAACCGTTGTCTGTTCTCCAGCAGCCTTTCTGAAAAGCTGTTTTTCCTCTGTGCTCCGAAACCCCACATGCACATGAACTCTTTTGCAGAAAGAAGATGTGACCCCAGAGTGCTCCTACTCATAGTAGTCAGGAAGCTGGCATGCCTGAAGAGCAGAACATGTGTGCACCTCTGTGGCTGTTCAGTTCTCTGAAATAGAAACCAGACTTGGTGGAATAAAGGGGGTTGAGGAGCATCTGTAAGTTGGTGGGTTTGGGTCAACTGATACTGGATTTGGCTACAGCAGAAAAGCCTGTGGGACTCCAGGTGAATCATGTTTCCTGGAAACTGAGGTGCATGTTGAAAGTTAGTTTTGAGATTATTTATCTGAATGTAAAGGAGTATCTGACACCAACTAGGGACTTACAGTAGTAGGAGTGACACAGGCTATAGTTTTAAGTCTACTGAAATTTAGATTTTCTTGGCCCCTGTAGTCTGCTTGAATGCTCCGAAACGTGAGTAACTTGATGCCTTATGCATACAGGGGCAAGAGAGCAATTTGTGAGAGTATCCAGAAGTGTTTCCTATTAGATCTGAGTACCTTGATGGTCTTGGGAAAAATGTGTCCTGAAATTATTCTCCTGAATATAAGGGGAGCAGTCATTGCTAATCTAACTCTTATCTCCAACTATTCATAAAAACTGCATGACTGTTTTTGTAGCTGTGGATGAGCCTCGGTGTGTTAAAAAGTGTTACAAGTTCTGGCAGTCACAAAACAGGAGGAGAACTAGCAGCTTCTCCATGCTGTTCTGGGCATGGGTGCGAACTGGACTGCAATGTTGGCAGGTTCCCCTAGCTCTTTTATACCACTTCACCATGTATTATTAGTTATTATTTTCTCACAGGCTTTGCCACTAGTGTCTCTTGCTGTACAAACTTGAAGCTGTTAGGGAAGCAAAACCACTTTTAATGCTCACAGAGAATCTAACTGCTGTGAGATGCCTGTAGAAGAGCAGATCCCATATGAAGGAGCAGCACTTTCCTTTTACCATGCATGGATATTGCTATCTTTAGTGGGGGTGGCTTTGTAGACTTGAAAGTGGGAATGTAAGTGGCATTTTTTAGGGGAAGAGGTGTGTGTGTATCACAGAAGATGGGGACTAAGACTTTTTAAAGGTGATGCATATCATACTTAAGTGCGTTGAAATGATAACTTGTTATAAATTGTGTATGACCAGACTTTGGTGTAAGTAAAGGGACTGGTAGTAAAGGCGATACTTTTGGCAGCTGAGAGGTATTGCTGATCAATTTTTCTGCTTGACCTGTTGAGAATAAGCTACAGCTGCCTTGATGATATAGCTATGATCCTTAGATTGCTTGCTGCAGACATGTCTGGTTTTGCCTTTGTGTTAAAGGCAGATATAAATGTGTGAATTTACCCACTATCTTGTAACCATACGAACATTGGCTCTGAGCTTATTGACTAAGGCTTCAATGGCAAGATCTTGTATCAGCTGACTACAGAATTGAGTATGGCTGTAGTCAGTTGACTACAGCATTGAGGTGTTGATCAACTGAGAGGGATTCAGTTCTGTTTGTGAGCGTACTTGCATTCATCTCTAAAAATTCAGTCCTTGGTTTAGCATCTACAAAATGGCAAGTAAAGGCTGCTGATTGAGAAGAGCTATAGCATAAATTTAATAGAAGAGAATACATCAAACAGGCAAAACAGGAACGACACCTGAAATAACAGGCTGAAAAGTAAAAGAGAAAAGCGTTTAAAGCCTAGCTTTTAATAGTAATATAAAAAAAATTTACAATTACATTAGTCAAATAGCTGAAACAATTATTGTAGAGCTTTTGTAAGTAAGGGATGATGATGTCTGTGGGTTTTTTTGGGGGGAGAGGGGAGGGAGAAGAGGGGGTCTAATTTCACTTTTCCTATTCCTGTCCTTTCTTGCTTTGGATAAGGTTAGAGCTTAAAATTCAGATCCTGCATGTATTGGGTGGATTCTTGTACCTCTAAAACCTCATTTCAGAGTGCTCGTTTGACCAGATTATGTCATTACTGTTTCATTAAAGCCCTTTTGCACTGTACACCAAAGCATATTCTGTATATTGCTGAAAATGCTGGCCCCTCCTGCTTCGTCCTTGCTAAAAGAAAATGGCCAAAACAGTTGCAATTTAGGGCACTTCACTGAAAAGTTAAATGTACAGATAAGTTAACGAGGATTTCAAGGTTTAAATTCTTCTCTACCCCATTTTGGTTATCTTATGGTCTTAATGTGTTGTACCAAAATGCATTCAAAATGTATTTGGTACCCCAAAATAAGTAATACGATTGGTACTGTCTACATTACGCCTAAGCAACACTTGCTGAAGCACAGTCCTGAGAGAAAGCAAAACAAGTTCTCACCCCCAAGAAAACCTCAAAAAATTTTCCTCGTCCTATTTGCTGAATGCTGTTTTATGTGCAGACACAAAGGGAGTATTTTGAAGAAACAGAAGAAAATATTGACCAAGTCAAAGATCTGCACTGAAGAATGGATTAAATAAATGTTTGTGAGTCGTAAGAACCAAACAACAAAAATATTTTTCTTTCCAGAAACATTCCATCCTATTTTGATCATCAACAATAAAGCTGAAAACAACAATGAAGCTATTGAATCTGGAATGCCAGTTGCTATCCAAGCTAAATGATAGTATAACTAAATAATGCAAATGTCTTTGCAATAAAAAGAAAAAGAAAGGAATACTGTAATCATCTGGAATGTTAGTATTCCAAATGTGTTCTAAACTCAAAGGTAGTTTTTTAAAACTTGAATTCCAAAATAAGAGAATTAAGTTCTGTTGTCCAGACATGAATGTGTGATAAGTAACTTAGGGAGTTTTAATAGGAACTTCAAGACTTAATAGAGATTGAATTGCTTCAATTTAACACTGCAGGATAGACACTATGATGTTCCATAGATTCTTGAAATACTATTATTAAGCTTGACATGCTGGAGAATAACTTGTGTTAGGTAGAATCAAGGTTGAATCCCAAAGGTACATCCTAAACTGTATAATCAAATCCCCATTTCAATGTCACTTTTATCCTTCAAAGGCTAGGTGCTTGTTTCAGTGATGATTTGTCATTAAAATTATGTCAAAACGTCTTAAAATGTTGTTGAAACTCTAAACAAACCCCACAGCACACACAGGGCTAATTATGGATGCCATCTGTTTATTTTTACAGAGCTTTTTTCTTAAAGACCAAAGCATCTACTTGTTCTGATAAGCCACAAGATTATACTAATGACTGAATATTTTTCTTAATACTAGTGTACTTGAAGGAAGAAAGACAAGTGATTTGGTCACTGACCTTTTCTTGTGTCACAAAATGTACACAGTGTGACATCTCATGATAGAGAAACCATTGTGAAGTGTGTTTTCTTGAGGTGTTTTAGCCCTTGGAACACAAACACTTTATAATAAAAGTGTCAATTCTCTTGTATTTTCAATATGGAAAGTCTAATAGATGTCTCTGTGTGAGGAAGATGCTTTTAGCATGCCTGTTTTTTAGTTGATCTATATGGTGCGCCCTCCTATCTTTGCTCGCTTGCTTGCTGTACTCTGCCTAGTTAAAGGGTCTTTTTAAAGTTAATAAATATGCCCATTTCAAGGAAAAAGAGTGTGTGTGTATGTGCATATGTGCGCACATGTGTGCATGCTTGTACGCACATGCCAGGTTAGCCTGAACGACGGGTATTCCCATGGCAGCATCATCCAAAGCCCTTAGCAACAATTTGCTGAGATCTCAGAGTGACTCTGCTGGTCCAGCCCAGCTATTGTGCATGCTAAGCACTAAACAGATAAGTCTGGAGGGGGGAAAAAAAATGAAGAATCCATCTGCTCATTTCTGCTACACTGCGCTGATGCAAGATTACGCTAATCTGGTTGCTTGTCAGGACAGGTTAGTGAAAGCAGGCGAATGGGTGAGATTTAGGGTAGGCTTGTTCTATAGAAAATTGTAAGCGGGTCCTGTATGTGGCATGTGAAGTGTAGCAGAATGGGTTGATTATCAGCTGCTTGGTAATCTTCAGTTAAAATATACTTGTGCCTACAGCGCAAGTCTTTTAAAGACAAAATTGCATGGGAAAAGCTTCTGAACAAATGAAAATTAACTCATCATCACCAGATACATTTGAATTTGTAAAATAAATAAAAAAAGAAACCAAAACAAACCCCTACAAACCCCCAAACACTCCTAAGGTGTGCTGTCTAGTTTTCCTTTTGTATGCTGCTTCTAGTCATTGTAATCTAAGTATTTTCTGGGATGTCCCTGCAAAGATGGTGTTTGCTGATGTTTGTCAGTTTTTTGGGGAAAAAGACCAAGACCAGAATTTATTAGTTGTCTGTTCTTTGGCTGATCTAATTTCTTATTTATCTGTGTTTGTTTACGGAGAGGGATTTTTTTTGTTGTTGTTGGTTTTTGTTACCTATTGACTGACAGTTCTTGACCTTGCAGGTTGAACATCCCGTCACAGAATGCATTACCGGCCTGGACTTAGTCCAAGAAATGATCCGTGTTGCTAAGGGTTACCCTCTCAGGCACAAACAGGCTGATATTCCCATCAACGGCTGGGCGGTTGAATGTCGAGTTTACGCTGAGGTAAAAGAGTGGTAATGGGGAGGGAGGTAGGTGGCTGAATTGTGAGTAATAATACCCAAGTGTGGATAGATGCCAAGGTGAAGTCAAGGAATATCATATGAAAGTCACAATTTAAGAGTATGCAACACAGATTGTTAATGAAATATTTGTAGAATTGTAGGATTTTTATTTTTTGATTAAAAATGCAGCGTATATTTCAACATAGCTTTTTATGAACTCAAAAAAAAAAAGGTAAAAGTTAATTAATGTTTATTTCTAAGGACATTTGCTATATGTTCTGTTCATGCTTAATGCAGTGCTGGAGCTACTTGCTGCAGTTAACTACTGTTTCCAGGTTTCTTAACTTGTGTATGTGAAACTTGTTGATTTAAGAAGTCCGATAAAATTCAACGGCTTACAGAATTTTTGTTGTATTGAAGCATTTAAATAGGCTGTTGAAAAAGCAAGTTACATGTCTTCTGAAACAAGAGTTTGTGAGACAAACTTTCCAAGTGCATTTCAAGATAATAACTTTATAATTATGGTATGACTGGCTCACCTTAAAAAAACAAAACTTACTAAAATGTAAGAGCCATTTTCCAGCCTGTTTAAGACATTTCAAGGTAATGTCCTTTTGCTGCCATTTTTGATGCGTGAAAACCAAGATTTTTTTAATTAAAAATTATGCCTAGCTTCCTTCATTTTGTTTTAGGAATGTTTTAGGTAATAGTGTTTTTCAGAAATAAGTCAGCATCTCGAGATATCTTTTTCCCCTCTCAACTGTTGTGGCTTTTGTGATGGCAAGGGGATTGGAACTAGATGATCTCAAGGTCCTTTCCAACGCTAACTATTCTATTATTCTATGAAGAGCATCTTATTTTATATTGGTTTTATTCTTTCTCTTTTTGCATGTAATCCTCAACTTGCTATACTGATTACAAGTTATATGGGCTACTCTGATAAATAATAAATATTTGCCCTGTGATTGGCATGGAAGCTATTCTGAGCATGGGTAGCATTTACTCTGGAGTAACTGATGCTTGGACTTTTTTTTTCTGTTCAGTTTAGATTCTCTCACATTTATAAGTGCTGGGTCCAACTGCTTTGCCATGAATTTAGTTATTCTGTAGGCCATATATTTATTTGCTGTCCTCTTAACTTTATATTGGCATTGCATTATGTAGGAGATTTCCAATGCATAAAGCTCAGTTTGGTTTCTTAAGATAATTGCATATCTAACTGCTCTTTTTATCTCTAAAATTTTATTCCTTATACTCTCATCTCAACTCCACCCTTCTGAATGCTTGCCCATCCTTCTTCCAAGGCATAACGTAGCAATTGAAAATGTCATCTTTGTATATTTTGGTGGTGTACTGTAGCTGTGTGCAGAACACTTCTTTTCTGCTTTTTGACTTTGATTCAAGAGCATTTATATGCTTCCAGCTGTTTATTTGGAGTCACAGGGGTAGGTGGATGAAGAAATGTACTTCAACACAAGTAATTCTGGGGAAGAAAACAAAGTCATTCCAGCAGTGGTTTCTGTTAGACGTTAAGGTTTTAAGTGTTATCTTCTCTGTGTCTGTAAAAGCTTAACGCTCTCTCATGTTGAATTTTATTTCAGGACCCCTACAAATCTTTTGGCCTGCCATCCATTGGTAAACTCTCTCAGTATCAGGAGCCATTGCAAGTGCCAAGTGTAAGTAAGTTGGTTCTGGTGTTCATGGTGCCATCTTTTCTAGATGAAGATTATAAGCAGCTTTGTAAATGAGGCCTTTTTTCCAGCTTCTTGCCAGGGGAATGTGACAAGACACGACAATACTTATTTGTGAAACCTGAAAAACTACTTAAAAACGTACAAATGTTCCAATTTGGTGTAACAGGATACCATTATGTGTTGAAGTACTTTGCTACATTCTGTAACTTTCAGCTTAAGTTTTTCAAATGCGTGATTTGAAAGTACAGTGAAATGTTGTGTCAGCTCTTTAAGCACAGAGAGCTGGGGACACCAGTGTGAGACTGCCAGTGCTTTCTGTTTAGCTTTGTGGACTTCAAGAGGAAATTTGGTACAGTGATTATTACACGTTTCAGGATACAGCCGGACTGTATGGAAAAGTTGTTTAACAAACAGTGTTTTCTGCTATGTGTAAAGAACAGGGACACTGCCTTTCTGTAAAACCAAAGTAGTCTAAGTCATAAGTGCACATATAAATGACACTATGTCAGTTAGTGGAATGATGAGGCTGTACCATCTGTGAATACGATTATTCAGTCTGATGGCTTGCAGGGAAAATAGTGAAAGATTACAGGAGGAATCTCAAATGTGGAGATGTTATTGGATATATGATTTATTTCGCTTCTTAAATTGTTTTTGCCCGTATACTTTCCGAAGGGACCTGACCCTTTCTGGTCTTTAAGGCTTCATGCTGTGTTCAAAGCCTGAGAGCAGAAAAAAACCTGTGAAGATCTAAAAGGCATTATGTGATCTTAAAGAGGAGATGAGGGAAAAAGGTATCATTGGATGTATCTAAACTTTTTTTTTAATGAAACAAAGAGTGTATTTAATAAGAATTTATAACGAATACTCCAGTGGCTCTTAGAAGTTTTCACCATGTTGTAATAGCTAACAGGATGTCAAACATTTTGCCCTTGCAAGTTTTTGCAATTTGCAATTTTCCAAATGTGAGACCTGTTGAAAGTACAAGTGATAATGGACAAACTATACCCCCTACAGTCTTTGTCCCACCAAATCTTTCTTCAATTAATGCTGCAGCAGGAGTTTTATGTAATAACATTTGCGCTTGTGAGCCATCCATAGAAAGAAAAAACAATTAAAATGCCTTAAATGTTCTGCTTACTGCTGTTATTTGCTTGTGTGAATGTTGCATGTCAGCTAAATGGACCACGGAATAGATAAAGTGATTGGGTGCAGGAGAGTGCACACTAAGCTTTGTCTATCATTATTGCTGGGAGCAATCAAATTGATGCCAGCAGGACAGTAGACGCGTTGACAGCTGTAATTATGTATCTCCATGGTGATCACTTTTGGCCTGTCATGGAGGCCCATGAGTCCCCTCCCTTGCAAGCATTTAATCAGATTGGGCTGTCACTTGTCAGGTAGATGGGGTGGGTTGGGAGTTGTGCTTAGGGGGAGAGGTGAATTGAAAATGAAGGGTGGGAGATGCCTGATTGCTTCACGTGGTCCATCGTGGTACCAAAGAAAGAAATTTTAATTACACTGGAGGCTTCAGAGCAATGCTTCGAGGAGCTCATATGGAGTGTCTAGGCTGTTCTCTTTCTATATACTTCTATTGTCCTATTAAAAATAGAACAGCTATTTTTATGTAGACACTCATAGTTTGGTGTCTTAATATATGTTTTCTGCCACTGTGAAACTAATTTCTCTCCTGAGAATGTCGTGCTGCTACGAACAAAATTAATATGACTAAAAAAGTTCAGTGTTACAGGCCCATTGTGCCATAGTCTTTGTTTTATTCATTTTAGATTTTAGAAACGACAACAATTTGGCTTAAAAACTGTAGTGGAGAGTTGTGTGTCACAGAATTTTGGCTCATGAGCGGTGTATTGCCCAATGCATTTTCAATTTATTTTCTCTGTCTCAAGTTAGGTAGTCAGTCTATCAGTGCTTGTTTGTCAGCTGCTCAAGCTGGTGAAACTGGTGTGCGTGGCTATGTGAAGGTTTTTTTCTTAGCCACAGATGGGAATATTCTGGGCTATATTTTTGTCATGTAGTCTGTAATTTGCTTAGAACATGGTACTTGTGAATACCTAATTTTTTTTTTCATCCTTGATAGTGAAGCTTAAGATGGGTGGCCACAAAACCTGCGTTGTGATAGTGAGCATTTATGTTCAGTGCTCTTATACATCATAGCAAACGTACTGTCATATCTGAAGAGCTCCAGCATTGCTCCTTGCCAATATGATCATCAGTCTGGACTTTTAACGACTCTTACCAGAAAGAGAAAACTTACACTCTGATACAGCAAAGTATTGAGAAAGATTAGAACCTGTATTTGTTGGCAAGCGGAGTTCAATGCACTAGCAGGTCATTACAGGACTGTGGCATAGATTGTGGTTTTTTTTGCTCTTAAGCTTTTTTATTTTTCAGTTTAATGTTGTCCTGGAGTCATAATACATAAAGGTAGTTACAGCAGCGGTGAAAGTGTTTGGGCTGTAATACCAATGAACTGTAAGGTCCAGTTGGGTCTTGAACCCTTGCTTTCTTTGGCATTTTAAATACTGAGTAAAAGAAAGGAAATATGTCATGTTATAGTGAGTATTTGTGAAATTAGGGTTTCTTTTTCATCCAATATTCATTAAGTTATGTCACACCATATAGTTTATAAAATCACCTACTGTTACCAGGCTCTGAAAATGTTAGCACCAGAGGGAGAATTGGAGATGATAAATGTATTTCTTTTCTACTGTCATTTTTTTTAGTCATCTTGAATTTCTTTTAAGAAAATTAAACTTCCACAGAGGGGTCCACATTTAAAAAAAAAAAAAAAAAGGATATTAAGCGTAGTTATAAAAGAATTTTATATTCTTACTGTAACTTTTTCATTTTTTAGGATATTGTACTTAGGAAAAAATGTAAATTTAAAGTAGCAAATGTAAATATATAGTGGTATGATTGCATGTCGCATATGAACAGAATCATAGAGCATGTAGTCAGTGGCCTCAGAAGCCTTACATTAGTATCTGACTAACCTGCTTACTGTGGGTCTGAAGTATGCACCTTTCATGGGCTTTTTTCTTTGTCAAAATATGATATACGTTTATAAATACATGCACATATATGCATATGTAGAGCATCTCTGAACACTTCTATTGAATAACTTTACACGTGCTACTTTGGAGATAAAAGCCAAAGTATTATACAGATATATGCATGTAGTACGTATGTCATATCTTCACATCCTATATTTGCATTTATCAAGTAATACAAAAGATGTCATGTGCCAGGGATTTATCTGGGTCTGAGTAGATAAATGAATTCCTTTTGATTTGGATGTGAGAACGTATGTATTGACCTTGTACAGAGGCAGATATCCTTGGAAGAAGAATGGTTTAGCAGTTATGAGAAAGAGAGCTGCAAAAGATGCTGCATGTTTTTTCTGTAATCATGATGTGTCTGAACTAACTTTTTTGTCAGTAGCTAATGTTAAATGTACCTGTTATGAGTAGTGGGGGGCTTAGTTAAGCATAGGTAAAGCACATTCAGATAAGGTGTGACAAAAATGCTACAGAATGGCTACTTGTCTTTATATGTGAATAGATATGGTGTGCAGATAAATGTAAACACATAATAAATATGCAAATATATAAAAATACAAATATATGAATAAGTATTTCTTGTTTAATAAAAATAACAATGCCATAAAAACTGTTTCTTACTAAAGAAAGTGAGTGCACCTGCTAGGGTATCTTTTTATGTCATTTAGATAATAAAGTCATCATCATGCCCTCATGTGGATTCTGTAGACAAGAGGTTCTACATGTGGTCCCTTGATAATTGCCTAAATTAAAATATTAAAGGCCTAACAGCCGTTGCTTTGACCTTTTTCTGCCTTGCTGCAGACAGATGAGCTGCTGTTTATTACAAAGGTTCCTTCCCACAGGTGAAGATTTAAGTGAGATTCCAGTACCCTCGTTCCCCTCTCCCTTTACAATGAGGTATATCAAAACCCTGCTGCTTCAACAGCTCTGATTAGAGCCCTCCATCCTTGTGATCCCCAGAATGCGTTTATCATTCTCCAGATATTTTGATAAGTTTTTAAAAAATATTTCAGATTCCAGCACTTAAAAGCAGCAACTTAATAAATATTTATTCTCCTGAAGTTGCTCATTTGAAAAGTTTTATATGGCTAACCTCATTGCTACAGTGATGAAATCAAACTGAGAGATGAAAACAAGAATCAGCAATATACTAACTAACTTGTTGGCTGGTTAACAGCAATCAGCCTCTTCAAAAGAAATTTTTGAACTTGTGTTATTTTTTTCCATGAATATTGCAGAATTGGAGCTTTAATTGGGGCTGTGTCCCTACAAAGCAAAGCCATGGAAAAAGCTGTGTAAACATTAAAGCCTCAGGGGAACAGCAGCATTAGAAAAAAAAATGCTTTACAGTTGAGAGGGTGAGGCAGAGAAGGAAAGTGTTACAGAAATGAAAACCACAGGATCAGTATTCCTATGGAGCTGATAAGCCGAGCTCCAAAGTTCCTGCTGAATGCTCCCTACTTATATTCCTACTGGAGCTCTTGGAAGGGCTGTAGCAGAACATGGGGGACGTGGTTACATATAGACGCCGAAAGGATGTGATTATAAGGGGCATCCTTCATGCCAGGTGTCAGTCAGAAAAATAATTACAATTGCATTTTATCACAGGCATTGAATTGGAATTGGGTATGTTCAGAGTGAAGTTCAGAGTGTGTAACACAACCTAAATTGTTAGATCAGATTTAATCTGTTACTTGTACGTTCTGGGAGAACAAAAGAGAATTTTGACTATCAAATGTATATTGCGGTTGTGTTTCTTTTAAAGGAGAGGATAACTTGCAAGTATTTTTTCTGGTGGAGGAAAAAGCTCCCCTTCCCCCTCCAAGCTTCTGTGAAAACAAATAATTATTCTAGCTCTTCAAGGGGAAAAAATGTGTGTGATAAGCTTCATGGGTGTTATGTTTTAAGCCTGCCGGGTAGATTTGATCCACATGTTGAAGTATTTTTTTTCCTATATATAATTAATTTTCCTTATTTTTTTAAGGTACGTGTTGACAGTGGCGTACAACAAGGAAGCGATATTAGCATTTTTTATGATCCTATGATCTCAAAAGTGAGTTGATGATTGTTTTTCAATACTCTACAGGTATGAAACACTAATTTTATAAATGGCTCTTTTAAATGAGGGAGAGTATATTAAAGGATTGGTAAATCAGTATTTTAAAGGTACCAGGGATAACATGCCACAAGGGAATATGAAAGAAGTGAAGAAAACTTGGGGCTAGAGGAAATTTAGTGTCATTTCTCAACATTTTTTTTTTTTTCTAAATAATATTTTGACACTGTAACTGTCTTGCAGTTTCTGGTTATTGAAAAGATTCTGATTTAAACAGAAGCTATTACTTTCAGGCTTACGTGCTGCTCATTTCTCTTTTTTTAATGTAACCTAGCCAGAACTAAAATTTCATTAATTCTGGCTTCCAAAAGTGTTGGGTAATCCAAACATGAATATAGGCTGGGCATAGAATGAATTTAGAGCAGCCCTGAGGAGAAAGACTAGGGGCTGTTTGCTGGAGAAGTTCAGCATGACCTGGATATGTGTGCTTGCCACCCAGAAAGCCAACCATATGCTGGGATACTTCAAAAGGAGCATGACCAGCAGGTTGATGGAAGGGATTCTCCCCCTCTACTCCACTCTTGTGAGACTCCACTTGCAGTGCTGTGTTTGGCTCTGGGTCCCCAACACAAGAGGGACATGAACCTGTTAGAGTGAGTGCAGAGGAGGGCCGCGAAGATGATCAGAGGGTTGGAGCATCTCTGCTATGGAGGCAGGCTGAGAGAACGGGTGCTGTTCAGCCTGGAGAAGAGAAGGTGCTGGGGAGACCTTTTAGCAGCCTTCCAGTACCTAAAGGGTGGCCTACAGGAAATCTGGAGAGGAACGTTTTACAAGGGCAGGTAGTGATAGCATAGCGAGGAATGGCTTTAAGCTGAAAGGGGGTAGATTTAGATTAGCTACTCTGAAGAAATTGTCCAGAGAAGCTGTGGATGCGCCATCCCTGGTGTTTTTCGAGGCCAGGCTGGATGGAGCTTTGACCAACTTCATCTGGTGTAAGGCATCCCTATCCCTGCCAGGGGGGTTGGAAGTGAATGATCTTTAAAGTCCCTTCCAATCCAACTGATTCTATGAAAAAGAAGCAGTGAAAGAAATGACTGATAATGTCTATTAGTATTAGTTACTATTAATCAGTAACATATAAGATATGACATGATAGAGTTCAGTAGTCAGTATTCACACTTAATTCTTAGAAGTTGATTTGTCATTATGAGTGGGGAGAATCAACTAAATACTGAGCCTCTGCTCTAATTTTCTATGTCCCTAAAGATGAAGAGAGCTTGTTTAAATGCTCTGAAGTTTTATGAAGGAAAAGTGATTTGCCTTCTTTCATTGAATGGGTTAAGAGATCTTAGTTTTTTTTTCTTGATGTTTTAGAGTGCCTCTGAAGCACAGATACAGTAATGTGCAAGAAATGTTTCTGTGACAAGTTCTGCAAACCATTTTTGTTTTAAATGCTATTCAAAATCTAGAGACAAACTATCTCATTTCTTTGTAAATTAAATACTTTTTTCCCTTTTTTAGCTGATTACCTATGGCTCTAATAGAGCTGAAGCGTTGAAAAGAATGGAAGAGGCTTTGGACAATTACGTAATTCGAGGTAACTATAGAAATTTGGGTTCCCAGTGTGATAGGCTGCCATCTATTTCAAGAAAACAGCTTGAAAATGTAGTAATTAGCAAATTGAGTAAAGTTCCCGCTTCTTAAGTGCAAATTAAACCAGGAAAAGCTTGTGTTAATTAAGCTGAGAAGATACATCAAATCTAAAGAGACTTCATTTTTTTTTCTCCATCATTTTTACTTGAATATTATGAGATAAATATTTTAATTATATCCTTAAACTCATAAAGGATTTTCACAGAATGGTAGCATTCATTTATCATGTTGTAGAGGGAAAAAAAGGCCACTGCACTGTGAGGAATTTACAATTCTGAAAATAATTGCCATTTTATAGCAGTTTAATACATTGATAATGGACAAATAATATCACAATGCAGTTTTTGGTTATATAGAGGTATTTAAAAGATGTGTTGATACGGTGCTTATGTTTTTATGGTGACATAGTTCATTGGTGGACTTGACAGTTTTAGATTAATGGTTAGATTTGATGATCTTAAAGGTCTTTTCCAACCTAAACAATTCTGATTATGTATATATATTTTTCTTACTTTCAAGGTAACTGTTTAGATTCTGCAATTTCAGACACAGGCTGATGATCATAATGTGGTTCGGTTCTTGCTGACTGACTGCCTAGGAGAAGTGGCTCTTCTTCCAGCCTTTCCAAGCAGCAAGGGTGTATCAGCTGTGATCATTTTAACTTCTTTTAAGCTTTAGAGAGGGAAATCATGGTTTGTGTGTGTGAAATCTTTCAATCATCATCTGTGTGTTATGGAAAATAGGAAGGACAGCTTTGGATAGGAGAGGAAAAACCTAGATTTCTTAATTCTTTTCATGGAGGTTGATTAGAGAAAGGAATTGTAATGTAGCAACAAATCTTTATTTTACCTCTTAACTCTGTGGATGTTTGGAGGAGTTATTTTTTTCCTTACTAGTTAGTATACTTGAAGAAACAGGTTAGGTGGGAATGGAACTGTTAGAGGATTTGCTTGGTTTTGTTTGCTGGACAGGTCGTTCCATGGTCTCAGATGGGAGAAAGACTTGGAACACTTACTTAATTCCTCCCTTGAATGGATGGGAGAAGGGGCAGGAGAGGCATCATATAGTAGACAATCATATGAGTGTTTCTGTAAAACTTGGTTTGATTTTTGTGATACCTGCTGAATTCTACAGATGCTATGTCAGACTTGAAAGATTTGTTTAGGGGAAAATGAGCATCCCTCTACCACAGTGTAGCTAGACAGGTTGTAGTATTAGCCACTGTAAATAACTTGCTAACTCTGAAGTGGGTGTATACTGGTGTAACTCCAGCCGCTAGACTACTGCAGTAACAGCAGAGTAAATTTATATGGGAGGAATTTATATTGCTATAGCTAGACTGATGTGATGTAGGATTTGTTGGGGATTTAATTGTTTTTTTTTTAAATGGAGATAGTCTCTGGACTCAAAATGATGCTGAAAGGATTGTGTTTAATGAGAGCACTGTAATTGTGTGCGGAGCGTCATCTTTTATTTTGCCATTGTCATGGGTTCAGCAGTAGCAGTCATTTTTCTCCTTCTTGGTAGCTGGTGCAAGCGCTGTGTTTTTGATTTTGGGCCTGTGAACAGTGCTGATAACACCAGTGTTTTCAGTTACTGCTTGGTAATGTTTCGGTCTGAACAAGGACTTTCTGAGTTTCATGCTCTGCCAGGGAGGAGGGGAAGCTGCCAGGATAGGAGGCCGGGAGGAAGCAGAGACAGAGCACCTGACCCAAACTGACCAAAGAGGTATTCTGCACTACAGCGCATCATGCCCAGGATGTAGAACGGAGGGCAGAGACCCAGAAGGGTGGGGGTGCACTGTGTGGCGGGATTGGTATCAGATGAGGGGGGTGCACTGCTTGATGGGGCTGAGTGAGCTGTTGTACTCTTTCCTTGTATTTCTCTTGTATTATTATTGGTGGTAGCAGTAGTGATTTATGTTATACCTTAGTTACTAAACTGTTCTTATCTCAACCTGTGGGAGTTGCATTCTTTCAATTCTCCTCCCCATTCCCCCCTTGGCTGGGGAAGAAAGAGGAGGGAGTGAGTGAGAGAACTGTTTGAGGGCCTTAAACCACTACAGTGTGCTGTAATATGAGATGGAATCTGATCATTTGTTCTTAGGTGTTTTACACAGATGGGTGCGGATCTAGTAACAGTTAAACAGATCCATAAATACCTACCAGGTATATAACACCTCACATCTGAAACCTAATGATCTACTTTCTTAATTTTTTTTTGCAGTTTTTTATTAGTTTGCATATATGCATTTTAGTGTTCATGCATAATGCATCTGTAGTATGTCTACCTGTTAAAAAGCTCTCAAGCCATGAAAAGCGTTAAAAGAGGTAATGACAAATGAATTACAGGAAGAAACACGTTTTTCTTTTTTTAAAGTATTTCAGAGGGCAATTTTTAATTTACCACAGGTTTCAAAAGTAGATGAATTTCCAGAGCATATTTTTAGTGGTGTTTAGTGGTTTCCATTTGAAAATGAATAGGATTTTTTGTTTAGTTTTATACAGCTTGTAGTTTCTTCTCAGGGTTTATTGCAAATGGAACATCCATGGATATTAAAGCATCCCTTCTTTTGCCTCGTGTGAACAATACTTAATAGGGTTTTTTTGTAGAAACTGTTCTATTATGTTCCAAACTGCATTGATACATGTAAAACTTCTCCTTGTTCAGAGGAAATGTCTCTAATAAATCCAAGTAAGCTTAACAGGTGATGAAGAAGTGTTATATTGGTATCTAAATGAACAAAAATAATAAAACAGGAAAATCAAAGAAATTTAATGCAGTTTCTTTGTAAAACAATTGTGTATATTTGCTTTAAAATGTTAGGCATTTTATAAAACAGTAAAACCACCTTGACCTTATATGAAAGTGCATCACATGAAGTCTTCTCTGTAACTGAGTTATCAGTAGTAAAAGGTACAGAATATTTTTTACCTAGTTTTGTAGTTACTTGGTTTTATATTTGAATAGTGAACTTGTATGTAACTATTTAGAAATCACCACAGTGTTCCTGCTTCGTGTGCTACATATTCCTATTTCTGAACACCATAGTCTCCCTCTCCCCAGTTTCCACAGAAGCAGCTTTTTTTTTGTCTGTTTTGTGGTTTAGAGACAGCATGTTTTCCTCTGTGAAGAACAAGTCTTTTCTGCATTACAAGGCATTTTAGCTAAGCAATACCAGTTGAATTCAGTGTGAATTGTACTGACAATATACACTGTAAGAATTTAGGTTTACATTGCCAAGAATTGCAACATTTCTGTAAACAAAAATGCTCCTTCACTTGCATAGGGTGGGAGTGGGATGGGGTGACTGGGTAACAGGTCAAGGACCATCTAATGGGTAGCTTAGGGACTGCTAATGGAAGATGGAGTCTTTCCCATCACTTCTGTGTCACCAGTTCAAAGCAGGCAAAAGTTGGTAAGGACTTTTAGTCACTAATATTTTGATGGTTGCTTGCTGACCTGCATGAAATCAGTGGTCTTTATCCAGTTCCTAGAAGACAAATGTCCTCTTGGAACAAATGCCAGCATATAATGTCATTCATGGCAGTCCCAGCAGAGAATCCAGGAACTGAAGAGGCTCTTGGACCCTCCAGGAGGTGAGTCATCCAGGCTGGGTTGAGACATGCGGACAGCATGAAGTGCAAGGACTTACTCTGCTGCTCCTTGTCTACTGGCTGTTTGAGCTGACATAGATTTCTGCTGCTGTGCCTTTAGAATATCCAAGAGCTACCCCATACCCTTTCAGCTCCATTCCACTTACAGGGAATATCCTCAGACTACTGTCTGTTGAATCTGTGATTCAGCTTACCCTACCAATTAAACCTGCCTGACAGCATCACAAAGGAAACTAAATTAATTACATTTAAAAAAAAATACCCAAAACCTGATATTTGCAAAGAAAGCAGACTTACGTGAAATTAGAGTAAGACTGCATCTTATAGTGCCTGTAGTAGCCGTAACTTAATTATAAATGCTGGGTAAATCCAGTTGTAATATTGCCATCAGTGCTATGCTCTGAATATTTTATATCTGTGTATCTGGATATACCTGTTGCCTTAATCCTTTATTACAGTTTGGGCTGATGACAACTCGAAATAAGAAATTCTACAATCTCTTCCTTGGTAGATGCAAACCATGTAACTAAGTGAAGATACATTCATTGTGGTCTTTGAAATGAAATCTGCAACTTATTTCCTGTGTAGTATCTCCACTGTTATTAATGGGAGCAGATAAAAGTCTAGGATAGTGCTTCTTTGAGTGGTGGATTAAATGATCTCTTGAGGTCCTTTACAGTCTTAAATTATTCTGATAGGAACTGACTCGTCCATTGAGAACTGATCTGAATTAAAAATCTCAGTTGAGACTTCTGAATGAGGAAAACTCTAGTTAGGGAACATTTTTATGCATGGATCTTCCACTGTAGTTTAGGGATGATTAATGTTCAGGATCTAACCTGGATTTGTCTCAAGCAGATACACATTTAGTTTTATCCAGTGGTTACTGGAGAATTTGTGAATACTGAAAAGTTCAAGACTTCGGTCAAGCACAGAGGCACTGTTACTCATTGGGATGAGGCATGAATTATTTCCTGTGAGCATGCACTGTTGTCCAAAGTTCATTTTTCTGTTGTTTTATGCCACTTATCTTCAGAAACTTAAGGTTTTGGGTTTTCTGTTTAACAATAGAAATAGGATATTGAAATAACACCTTTCAGTTTGTGTACTTCATGTGTAAACATGATATGGTGTGATTTTTTTTTTTCTCAGTTTCTCTAAGATTTTAGCATGTATTTGTAGTCTAATTTGTGCTGCTGGATGATCTGTTCATTTAAAGGCATGTATAAGACCTAATGTGAAGTTCCGGAAAGATATGTATGGAAATTGTTTTTATTTAAGTAAAAGAAACAGACATATTTATGCAGCAAGTAGGACTTAGTATAAGTTCACCAGAGGTCTAATTGGTCAGATAGGTCATATCCTTGAGTGCAGAGATTCCTGTAACCTTTCCTTTGCCCTCTACTTTTTATCTTCCCTACTGATTCATATATAAAGCAGTAGCATGAAATTAACAGTCGTTGTGTAAAGTCATATGTTCTCTGTTGTGATCCCACTTGCTGTGGGGAGAGAGGAATGTAATAGACTATTTGGGAGAAAGAAGAGTGGGAATACCTGAGGAAAGAGTAAGCAGCATAGCAAGAAGGAGTAGAAATGAGGTGGAAAGGAGGGAACCACCAACTGTTGTGGTGAGAATATTCCAGCATGGGATAAAAGAGCAACCGTGGAATAGAATACAGAAAAGTGATGAATAACTGATGAATGTTTGAGGGAAAAGGGAATATAGAAATTAACTCCATGATATGAATGGAGACCTGTCAGAAGAGTGGCAGCAAAACCTGTTGTTGTTTTTTGCAACTGTAAACACACTGAGAGAAAAAACACTGCTGTGCTTAATGTTGTGGAGAAGGCCTTTGCTTACCAAGAAAAAACACCCAAAAGCAAACACCTCCCCCCACTTCTATTTTAGGACTTTATCATATATTTCAAAGAAATTAATTTTCAGGCATGAAGGTTTTCACAATAAACTTTAATTAAATCCCAAATTACTGAATGATTATGTCTTTTATGTATTAATTTAGAAGATAATTCTCAGTGGCAGTGATATTTGTGTTACACTCTCCTGTGTTCTGATCCCATGCAGGTTTGCAAGTGCACACATTGATACTGTGAACAAAACAGTCTTTGTGTATAAGCCAGTTTTCCTGCAAAGCCAGCATATAGTGTCTGTTTGTTCTTAAAAAAAGGCATGAAACAGGCCTCGTTTTCCTAGTTGTGCTTTAAAAAAGTGCTGCAACAGGTCATACAACTGAACTGTGGATTGTCTCCCATTTGTGTTGCAGAAGTAACAGGGACTGGGAGTTGTGTGAGGCTATTTGTGTTCCTCTTGACCCTTTTGCAACAGGGACCGGCAGGTTCCCAAGTCTGTTGGTGTGGAAACCGAAATTGGAGAAAGGGAAGCAACAAACTTGGTTCAAAACCACTAGCAGGAACTATTGCAGGATGCTTGGTGACATCAGCTTGGAGCACAGATGCTGGCATGAGGGAGGAATCTCCTCCTGTTTCTCCTCTTCTTCTTTACTTACACGAGTCACAGGGCAGGGAGTGGGAATGGCAGCTTGCCAGTGGAACATTAGGGTGAATGGTTTAGGAAGGGTTGTAGACTGCTGTACTATGGAGGGGAAAGAGGGAAGGGCAATTGAAGATAGGCGAAAGATGAAGGCAACGTTACTGGTGCAGGAGAGGATAAATAAGGTACTTTTTTTTCTGTCAAAGGAGTGTTTTTTTTAATTTATTTTTTTAATTAAGGGAGTTGTGGCAGTTGAGGAGGCATTGAAAGACAAGCGCTGTTATTTTGAATTATGCCCCTTAGATATAATGTTGTCCTGGTGTTCTGTTCCCTTTCTTTAGACTAAAGGGGTGGCTGAGGAGAGGGTGATGGCAGGATGGCCATCTATTTTCTTTCGCTTGTTCCTGCTTCTGCTACACATTTTTACATGTTTGAATAATGGTAATGGACTGTTTAATCTTATTGAGAGGTTCAGAAGTATATGCAATACATAATGTAGTTTCAGTTTGAATTAGTGATTTTTTCAGTAGGGTGTTACCATATATTATCTGTTTCACCACACTCTTCTCTTTCCCACTTTATTCTGGTCTATGAGTTCTGTGGGCTCCAGACTTAAATATCTGAAAGAATTAATATTTTGATTGAAATAAGTATTCAGCTCTGAGGATCAGTGGTGTACTGATCCCATTAGAACTTTATGTGGGTGTTTGTGTATTAAAATCACAAAGCTAAAAAAGCCTTTTTTCTTGTTTTGAGGATGGGACTTTGTATGCAGATAGCCTGTTCTGAAAGGAATTGAAGCAAAACACAAGCTTTGCAAGACAAAAAGTTGAATGTTGAGGGTTTTAGGGAATATTATGACAACTTTTGGAATTGCTAACATAGAGGCTAGCTGGGTAGTAATTGTAGACCTTGAAAAGTTCATGTGTTAAAAGTGGTGTTTTTATAGTTTGTGCAAATCTATGATGTTCTGGTTTTAAGTGGGGAGTTACCTAACCAGTGTCTCATAATGCTTAGTGCAGAGCTTGGTTAATATTTTTTATGGTTTTGGTTAGAGAAATCAACTGGAATGCCTCCTAAATTTCATAACATTTATTCTTATTCAGCATTTGATTGTTGATAATTTAGAGGCCTCTAGTATTGTACTCTACATGTTGTTTTTTGCAATCAGTAAGCATGCAAATAAAGTTCTTTCTGTTCCACTTAGCACAATTTGAAATTATCAGCAAGTTAAGTCTATTCAGCTGCTTATCTACAGAGAGGCATGTTGGACTCCAATTAAGTTTACATGGATAAATGCAGATTTGTGTTTGCAAGCGTCAAGATGACAGAAGCTTAATACTGTAAAAAGGCTAATCAACACTGAATATGTTTAGTGTCAGTAAATATTTATAGTGAAAACATCGCCTTGGCATTCCAAGTTCTGATTTTTAGTGAGTAAAAATGTGGTGTGGTATCCTGTTCACAAAACCTGCAGTAAAACTTCTGTTTTATATAAGCTTAATTTCATTGTCCCTTTTTTTTTCTTTGTGTTTTCTTGGGAAGACAGGATAGGAATTAGGCTACAGTTTGTAAGTTAATGAATTATCTGATATATTTAACAAGGTTTTAAGGCAGATCTAATACAGAGAATAAGGAAGGGAAGGAGGCAAGATAGAGACAGGCAGTATGGGAAGTTTCTTTTTCTTTTTCTTTTATTTTATTTATTTTGGTCGTTACTAATCAGCTGTGGTGGAAAAAAGTGATTATTTAGTGTGCTTGTATATTCATTAGGCAACAACCGCACAATTTAACTGGAAAATTAATTAAACCTCAGGAATACATGTTCGTGACATATAAAACATACAAATATATCTAATGAAATGTAAAAATCTATATTCAGAAGTTAATGCTAGTCTGTTGTCTTTTACAAATATATTCTGGAAAATATTGTGTGAAAATTGAAATCTAAGAAGTATTTCTTAAATTTTGCTTCTACTGATGTAATACTGTATGAAAAATATAGACAAGTGAAATGAAAAAATAAGAGTGCAAGGAACATTGATTATCATTTTCGATTTTATTTTGACTTAGAGGAAAGAAGAATATAACTAACTGCAGTTCTGCATCAGTCTTAACAGTGCGGAAAACAAAATGATGCTGAAGTGAAATTTTGTTTTCTGGAGGGGAAATAAATTGAGGATTTTGTTTGTTTGTTGGAAATGTCATGGTTGGTCAGGTTAACAAATGTGATTTTGTTCCTGGCAGGCTGCAGAACTGATCAAGAAAAAGAAAAATTCCCTGAAAACCACTGCAACATAAATACAATATACTTCAGTTTAGTGTCTAACTTTGCATGAAATAAGCACTGCCTGTTAGCCTCTGTTTGATCCTGTGAGAGTGCAGGGCTAATGTCTGGCCAGTGTTTTGGAAGCAGCAGGTAGTCAGGAGCAAGCTGCTCTAGGGGTCCATATTTCTGTAGTCTCGCAGTTACTCACACACAGATGGAGACCTTATGAACTTTGACAGAGGTCACGCTAAATTGCAAATCTAAAACTTCTAGACTTCTGAAGGATTACACTGGTACTTTTTTTTTTAAAGCCACATGATTTGGAACATCACTAAAGGTATCAACTCAGTTTTGAGAAGCACATCAACCCTACAGTCATTGCTCAAGTAAGGCTCATGGGGACTGGTAAAGGTAGCCTTTCAAAGCTACTTTAAAAGGAAACTTGTGTATTAAGTTTTTAATTTGCATATGTAAAATACATATGTTATATTGCTTCCCAAACACGTAAGCTTGTCTGCTCTATTGAACTTGTTAAAAGAATTCTTGAGCTTAAAACATTGCCATAGCCTCTGATTTTTCTGATGCAGGAGTTAGAAATAATTAAGACACTCAGTATTTTTTTGATTTCAGGTCTTTCAGGGCAGTTGGTTGAGACACCAAGCTCTGTCATCTGTCATCAGCCATCATCTCACCAGGGATCTTCTAGCAGTTTAGGAAAGAAAAACATGAGATGATCTGGTTACACACTGTAGTGTGTTTAAATCCTGGATTCAAAGTTGGGGAACATTAAGGGATTCCTCTTTGTCTTCTGATTATAGTCCTGAAATTATACTTAATATATTAAAATCATTCAGTTAAATTAGTATTCAAATGGGAAATTTTGAGGTGATTTTGTATCAGCAAAAGAAAGACTTCATTTTTTCCAAGTTTTAGTCATTTAGCATAAAATTTTTTTTGAAATGTTATATTTAGTGCAGATGCAATGTGAGTTTCATTCAGTGTTTATTAAATCAGGGTCGCTGAATGACTAGATAGCAGGCAGCAAGGGGGCTGATCCTTTTTTAATCAAATGGTCATATTTTTATCTTGTTATTATTGATCTGGTTGTGTAATGTGCTACTTAATGGCTCATGAACTAGTCTTTAAACCTATGACTTCATGATTCAATGAGGCTGAGTCTGACTCTGTATTCTGAAAGTGGTTTCCGTGACGGCCACACAGAGAGCTTGAAAATTCACACCAGCAGCATACCGTAGGGGAAAAAAGCTTTGAAACTGTGTTTGAACTGGTCTGCATATAAAATAACAAGAATGTTACTCATGCTTTTAAACTGGAAAAACACAAAGGGAAAAAGAGTGCAAAAGAATCTCCTTCTGTAGTACAGCAATTTGCAGTCACTGTACTGCTAGTGTCTTTGGTGAGATCTCGATAGGAGGAAAAGTCCAAATAGCTTAATTTATAGTTGAGAGACCTGAATTTGCAATGTGTTCTAACTCATGTTATTTTAAACTACAGCTATTACAGAAAAATGTGAAAATAACTGAATCATGCCGTCACTGTTTTAAATCACAATAATTTGTAAGTAAACATATCTGAAGTTGAATTTAGAATCTTGTGCTTTTAAAAGAGATACAGATGCTCAGGCAAATTTTTGCAAGATGAACTAGCTTGTGACGTGCTCTGCATTGGTATGCACCTAACACCAAACTTCAGGTGACCTTGCAAATGCAGTGTGATTTGGAGTTGCCTGAGAGGAAAGAATGTGAATTCTTTTGTATTTCCTGAGGGGTGAAAATGTGCATGCTGCACCACTGAGGCTGGATAAACTCTTTCCTGTAGCAGCTTCTACACTTATCCATAACTGGAATGGATGCAACAGCTGCAGCCAATGCTTACAGTTTATGCTCCTGAGTTCCACGTTTGTTTCAGCTTCTCTTATGAAATATTAATGTTTACAAGGCAGTGTTATTCTGTGTAGTCTTATTTGGATTAGACTGTCATGGCTCTTCAAAATCTCTGTTACAATCTCTTTCACAAATTGAGAAGAGAATTCAGATAAGGATGGTGTTTTTCTCTTACATGTATAATCTCAAACTTTTATTTTCAGAGATGACCTGTGTGCTCTTCTCAAAATAGAAGGCGTCTTGTCTTTGAAAATTGTTTGGATTGGGCATTTTTTTCTCAGGGATATTTTTTGTACCTCCTTTCCTCTCCCACCTTGTATAAAGACTTCTTTGTGCCTGGTATTTCAGTGAAATTACTTCTGATGACCATCATATTCAGTGCTAAACTGCAAAGTGCAGTTTAGCATTAAGTTACTAACTTACTTACGCAGCCCTGTTAAATTCAGAGAAAAGTAAAGGCTGAAGGATTTCAGAAAGCCATCTTGTCCCACTGATCTAAGGTATACCAACTATATCTGCTGCCTGACATGTTTCTTTAACCAGTTTTTAAACATTTTCACTGAGAATCTTTCCATAGGCATTTTTTTCAGTGTTACCTACCATGATTACATTATCTTGTGCTGACATCTACTCCTAATTGTGTTTTTTCCAGTCTGTGCTGGAAATGGGATATGGTTTATTTCTTTCCTTTATGAAAAAGAAATAAATTAATCTTTTACTCATCTCTGAGGAAGGAGCAGAAGACTTGCTGTTTTGTGTGCAAGTACCAGACTGACACTGGCAGCATCCTTTGAGCTGTGTAGCTTTAGATTGTGTTTGTTAGAAGTTGTCTTTCTTTGTTGGTACAAAAAGCATGGGAAAAGAAGGGAAAGAAAAAAAAAAAACAAAAAGAGAAAGAGGAGACAGGGTAAGACACTGAATGAAAGGAGATGAAGAAATTCAGAAAAAAGAAAAAAAATTCATTCAAAGAAATTAAAGGACAAAGGTGGCTATAAAAGCTCTAATAGTTTAAGTAAAGATATATATTTTGGGTGGAGGGAGCTGTATGCCTGTATGCCTAGCAGGGTCATGGAATGGTGTTAAAGGGGGAATGGGGCATTCAATAAAAGAACTGGCCATGCAAGGTTGGATGAGTTGCATATGGAGCAATCAATAAATTGCTTTGTTTTCTAAGTTTTGCAAGAGTTTCTTATGACTTACAAATGCTAAAAATGCTATAAAAATATATGTAAGTGTTAAACTTCTGTCTTTCATTACTGTGATTGGGGTGTAATATAGTGTGTGCCTTCCACAGGGGTGTGTACATTTAAGGTAGCAGGATGACAAGGTGGGCCAGGGTTTATTGCAATCGTCTAACCTGTCATTTCAAGGAGATGACTCTGGTCTCGCTAACATCTGCTGGGGCTGAACTAAAAGTCTCTTAGTTGTGCTTATTGACTTAACTAGGTATTTGCATTAGGCTTGGTGAAGTGAAAATTTGGAACATTTACTTCTTAATTAAACCAAGTGTTTAAGGAGAGCATCTTGGGGCAGGAGTGGAATAAAACTGGTAAATTTGCATTTATTACATCAGTACCATGGTCTCTAAGCTGTGAACAAGTATTTATTCCATGGAGATAAGAGCTCATATTTTTAGAACTTGTTTCCTACTGTTAATTTGTAATTCATACGTTTACTTGATTTGGCATTGATTTTTTTTCCTGTTTTCAGGTGTAGCTCACAATATTTCTTTGCTGCGAGAAGTGATCATCCATCCACGCTTTATTCAAGGAGAAATCAGCACTAAATTTCTTCCTGAAGTCTATCCTGATGGTTTTAAAGGTTTGTTCCATTTGGGAAGGTTTCTTTTTTTCTCTTGAGTGTTGTTGTTTCTGATTATTTTTCCTTTATATTTATAGACTGACATGTTCCCCAATCAATCTTTACTTCCCCCCCCAAATGTATCTATTAGATGTATGCAATTAAGAGGTTTTAAATAATGCACAATGTAATTGAAACAGTTACTTTTTTGCATACTTTACAGAAGGCAAAATACGTACTTCTAGTGACAAAATAGTAAATGCAGTACATCCAAAATTAAGAAAAAACATTTGTAGGTGACATGAAATATGTAAAATAAACATCAGTTCGACCGTACCATGCTACTGTGCTTCATTATTGTGTTTCTGCTGTTAGCTGAAGATAAGGTTTTTCTTTACTCAGTACTGTTGATTCTCCAGTGAGTTTGTGCAGTGTCTTTACAGTCACCTTTTGGTACCCATTTTATTCGCTGTAGCATTGTCTGGATGATACGGCATTCTAACAGAGTATTTCAGTAACCTGCTCTTAATACTCATTATGCGCAGTAGCGGGCATCACCTTGAAATTACTAGCTCACACACTAGGTTAACAAACACAAATGCAACTGTTTCATTGCATACATCCCAAACAACTCAATTTCAAAAATGTGTAACAGTCGGTAGAGAAATATAAGTAAATAAATAGATCGGTTTCCTTTCACAAGGATCACATTTTAAAAAGTTGTCTTCAGCCAATCTGCTGTAGATGCTTTCTTGACCTGCCTGGTATGAGTCCTTCCATACAAGCCTCACACCTCAGCTGGCATTCATCAGGCAGAGCCTCTCCCTTATTAAAAAAACAGGCAAAACAGACAGACAATGCTTATAGCTCATCATTCATGGGTCCTTTATAAATCCCATGGAGATTCCTTTCTACCCTGTTCATCATTAATCCAGTGTGGCAGAATCCTCATCCTGCTTTGGAGACTGCACTGCCAGATTGGCAGTGACTGGACATGACTGGCACCTTGCCAAATTCTAGTCTCATTAAGGAGCAGAACAGATTTTTCTTACCTCAGGACTCAGTGTGTGAGTTTGTGGATGAATATTCTTTGCACCAGAACTACTTTATTTCATTATGTAATTGGCAACTCTGTGATACAGTCCCGCATGGGGGATTAATGCATCCAGCTTGTTATTAGCTCCTGACTAATAACAGGAGTTAGAACACAACAACAACATGAGTTAATCACCTTGGGTGGCAGTAAACTTGTGGTGGTTGGAGCTTAAATGTTCCTTTGCCATCTTGCTAAAGTGTGTTTATCTAATCTTCAGGTTACTCAGCTGGCTTGCATTCCAGCATAGACTTGAGGGTACTCTGGTCTGCTCTGAAGGCTCAGTGGTGCTGATTAGCTGATGTCTCCCTTCTCTGATACTTTCAAACAGAATCCTGTGTCCTCTCTGATGGTCCTGGGACTTTTCAGTCTGTTTTCTGAGTGGATTCAGTGCTCTGAACCATCATAAGGTTGCATTTTTTTAAATGATTGCTGCTTTTGTTGGAGTAATTTTTTGAGGGTTCTTGGGTTGACCCAGCTCATGAAGAAATCTGATGAACTTCAGCAGAGTGACAGGCTACCAGTGGAGGAGAAAGGCGAGGATGCAAAATATTGGACAGGTTTATACCATGTTGTGGAAAGGCAGCTTCACCTAGCGGACAACTGGGATCCATAAAAACATAAACCATTCTACCCCTATTTGTGATGCTCTGTCTGTTGGGGCCCTTGATCACTTTTGAGAAAGCTGACCCAGGTGGAGACCCCTTGCTCTGTATTTTTACCTACAGAAAGGCACTCTTGTTCTTTTATTCTTGTTCTAATATTTTGTATTTCGGTATTCACCTGTGTGCAGTCATTTAATTATTAGTCTACAAATTGCAGGATGACAAGAAACTTGTTTGGGGTTTATGTCACTTCAACTTTATATGTGTATATTTGTGTGCACATACACACTGATGCAAATGGATGATTAATGTTGCATTCTGAGGTAAAATACTAATATTTTATTAACAGATTCCTCATGGTAAACTTTTGGTTTAGACACCAGAAGACACAAGAGGTGTTGTGATAGTTCATAGTAGAAACTAATGAATGGCACATGTGCAATGGCTAGACTTTGTTCCTGCTTATGAAGTCTTGCTCTACTCCTTCCATGTATCAAATACAAGCAAACATTAGCCTTTTTAACGATAAGGAAAAGCAGATACCATTATTACAAAGCATTTGTATTTCAAGTCAAGAATACTTATTCACAAATACTTCTTCAAAGCTCACTGAAGTAATTTAGAGCGCTTTTAATGATGTAGTTTGTGCTTCTGTCTTAAAAAAATCAGTGAGTTGAATATGAATGAAAGGATAGTATTTTAAGTACCTAAAGTATTTTAGGTATTTAAAAATACTATTTTATATAGTATTTTAAGTACCTGAAATATATTTCTGTAAATGCAAAGACTCAAATGTGAACTGTTGACAGCAAGCAAGGGTGGTGGGCAGATGACAGGTAGAAGCTCCTCAAGAGGCAGTAAGGCACATTAACTTATGCAGTGTAAATCTTCTACTCACATCAACTTATTTTTTATATAAATACCCAGGGTAAACTTTCCTAGGAGGATTTGGAAATTAAATAGCTTCATATATCTTAATACTGCTTATAAAAGAGATGTAGCTGTAAAAAAGATCAGGGATAATCTGAAAAATTAAAGCAATGTGTAGCCAAAGTGGATTTGCGAATACTTAGAAATATGTGCTGTTGTTAACAGTAGGAATACATAACAGAAGTGTTCTAAATTTGGATAACTAGGAAATAATAATAATTAAAAAAGATGCATGCTATTTTAATACTTGGGCATGAACCAGTATATTTCTTTATTAAACTACACAATTGCCACTGTTGGTCTACATTGATGATAAGTAATGAATATCAATTGCATTATTTGTGGTGACAGTGTGAAGTACAGTCACATTTAGGTGCATTTTTCTTCAAATATAAAAAATAACTTTAGTCTTGCTTAAGAGTAGAGTAAGAGATGCTTTGTTTTCCAGTCTCATTTTCAAAAGTTTCAATATAAGTCTTTATCAGAAGGCTTATACTATAACTTCAGAAAAAAATAATTATTAGAAATATCTTGGCAGCTTTTCCATTAACCTGTGGTGCCCACTTCAGATTACATCTAGAATGGGAATATCTAATAATTTTCATGATTGTGGCTTAACTCTTTTTCCTCCCTTCTTTAAATAACATTCATTAACAAAACCAGTATGTTTATTGCAAGTAACTTTAAAATATTGCTGTGCTGAAGCTAACCTTTCTCAGGGTATGGTTAGTGTGGGAAAACAGCTGCTGTCATTTGTAGTCTATAGGAGGGATGAACAGTTAGAATGCAGGCCTGGCAGTGGGTTGGCTGGATTGGGTTATTGCTCTGAGCACACGTGCATGTTTTGGGAGGAGTGTGGATCTGAGGGTGGGTGCAGCAGCACTGATTAGGTCAGGTGACACAAATACATCTGTCTTAGAGCGGCCTTCAAGCACTTTGCTCACAGAATAAAAGCATGCGCTAAGCATGCAGGAGCCATGAGCAAAACTAGTAATTGTCAGATGAGCCGTTCTTCTACAGCTTCCAAGCAACCTGGGATGCCTCTGCACTTTTTAACCTGCGTGGAGGAAGGGATATATGATCTATTATCCTTATTTTATAGGCACAGAAAGTATCTGTTTTCACAAAGGTCCAAGAGGAGTCTTTGACAAAGAACAAATTAAACTCAAGAACACTTAGGTTAGTACCCTGTTCATTGGATCACACTTTGTGATTCAGTCTGTTTCACATTTAGTCTTCTCCTGGATGTCTGTTTTAGTGTTGAGATTTGTTTTTTCAACTTTTATAATTCAAAATAGCAGAGATTTCCTTTCTGTGTGCTATAGCCTCTATCTTTGTAAGTGATCATAAGTTCTCTGAGAGACATACTTCTTCACAATTCTGAACGGTTTCAGATTGTATACACAAACAGTATTGTCTGTCTTTTGCCATGACCATCTGGGTGGAGCAAAGCTTCTGGGTGGGCTTCAGAAGAAATTAAACCCTGTAATGACATCCAACTTTGTTTTCTGCCTCAGCCTACTTGGTATACATTTCAAAATATAATGAGGAAAAAACATTGGAGAAAACAAAGCAGAACCTAGGAATGACATTGCCTGCATTGCTATGGATCAGAATTATTTGCTGTACTTTCTGTCTTGCCCATTTTGCTTCTAATTTTTATTCTTCCCAGTCAGAAGTCGCTTTTCAAGTATTAAATAATAGGCCAGGGCACATAACCGGGACTTGTTTGTTTTGTTTTGTTTTGTTTTTTTCCCTGTAATTGATAGTAGGAAACACATTTCTAGGGCAAAATGCAAATTAGACTGTTATGGGGAAAATGACCTTTTATGTAATTTAATTTGAAGTTGGTTATGTAAAGTAATTGCATGAGTCTTTTTGACTCAGCTTGGGGGATACTGGGATAATATTGATTTAAGCAATCATAACATCAGGGAAGTGAGAGAGAAATACTTTTTCCTTGTCTTCCTTCTGACCGGGGTTCTGTCATTTGGTAGTAATAGATGCATACGATCTAGTTTTAAATAATATAAACAACCATGCTTCCACTCCTTCAGTTGTGACTTAATTTTATAGCCATTAATTCCATTTTACATTCACCTTATATATGTTCACCTTATGTAATCACTCGGTGATGATTATGATAATGCAGAAGCATATCCCAGGTTAAGCAGAGAGATTTGGGAGCTACCAGTTTCACTTTTGATAGTGGAGATGAAATCTCCATGTAGCCCAGGAATCTGCAGTGATGAGAGTAGGAAAGAGGAATGGCAAAACTTCTCATGTTGGAAGTTGGGAAATCTTTGCGGCTTACTCATTTCACTCCCTATCAAGGCAACACTTGGACAAGTGCCCAGAGGTAGCTTTGTTGCTTTTTCAGATCTGTCTTCTGCATGGTGAATGTGAGAGGTGGAGTTGTTATATCTCTATTGGTGGTGAATATTAACTTATGCCTCAAGACACAGAGTGGAAATCCCAAGCAGTGGCTTCTAAAGGAAAAGAATACTTGAAGTGAAATAAAGGTATTCACTATCTGAAACATTTGTGTATTTGCAAATATAGTAATAGAATTGAAAGTTTAGCTTCAAAACTGTTTAAATTCTGCTAAGCATAGCAAACAGAGCAAGAGCAGAAGGGAAATAGGTCTGGAGTTCAGAGAACTAAGACTGTATTGACAGCAGTCTGTCTTGTATAAAAAAGATAAAAGTGCTATCCTTAGGAAGCAGCCTTTAAACAGGCTTCCAAGGTATTACCTCCAAAGTTATGCTAAGGACATTCTGTGATAGGATTGTATCTTTATCGCCAAAGACCAAAACCCAATTTTGGTATCTTCGTGCTAACAGTTTATAGTATCTCCCAGAAATCCTACAGTAGATACTACAGTCATGACCAGTTTTCTGCTTACCGTATCTGTGCCACGACTAATAATGCAAGTAGTGACAAATAGAGAAAGTGGATAAATACCTTTTCCTGTTTATAATAATGAAGCAGTGATGGTAACTCTTGATCGGTTGTTAATCTGTTTCAAATTATTGACCTTTGTTCATTGCTTAGAGTTTGATTTTTATTGAAGATACAGAGAGAAAATAGTTTTTGCAGCACAGCAAGTGCAAACGCAGTTATTGATTTCATCCAACATGAAAGCCATGCAATAAAACCTTCAAATTGGGATCTTTCTACCTTGTTCTTTTATATGAGTTGATACGACTAGTGTGTGTTGGAGCAGGTGGAAACATGCAGTTTTGGTCACATGACTTGTCATGGATGTTAGGCAGAGTGACTGAAAAGCAAAGGTTTTAGGATAGATTCCTGATGTATGTACCTGAGACATTTAAACCGGTCATCAATTTTAGGTACAACATTTTGGAAAACTGAGTTCAGGGCTTCTTCCCTGTATGTACATAATTGTAAAATTGACACATTTTTGAACCAGATAGTTGATGTTATTGCATTGTGTATTCATATCAGGTTTATATACACATATACCTGTGTGTATATATGTGTATAGTACAAAAGTTCAGTGTTTTTTAACTTTTGCTTTGCAATCAGTGTTTCAAAAAACGGGCAAAGGAAAGATGGAGTTTGTTTCTCAAGCTCTTTATTCAGCCTTCCAGCATTTGTATTCCTGCACGCATTTCTTAAAGTGAAGACAGTTTTCATTTCGGGGCAGATGAAAACTAATAAACACTGAGCACAGGAAGTTGCAGTAATCTTTAGCCATGATATATTAATATGGACTAAAGTAAAAATGGATTTATATAGATTTGCTGGCTTTTGCTATTTTTAAATTTACATTCTCTGCCCTGTGACAGCTCCTTTGTACTGTTACCTGGAGCTGTAATGAGTGTGTTTCCATCACCATGCCACAATTGTATTGCTGATGTGGACACTAAGCAGCTGCTTTACCTGTTCATAATTAATATGCCCAGAGGAATAATGGGTCCTGTTCAGAAGATGTCCTGTTTTGAGATTTTGCAGTTGTTACTGTAAAGTCTGCTTCAGTCCTTTCCAGAGGTCTCATTCTGGATTTTCTTGAGGATTGTATTAGTGTTACTTTATGTTACTGACACAAACTGTCACTTGCTAGTGACCAGTACTGGGGAATGTGAATTAATATTAAATGCAGTAGTGCTGAGGTGGTGGGAGACTGGGGATGTAGAATGGAGCTGTGTAACTGTTTTTCTGGAAGCAAGCATGTCCCCTGGGCACAGCTGCTCAGGAGAATACAGCCTACTGAACCCCTTCCCCTCCTCTCACATACCTTCAAGTGCAGTGAGATCTGTATTTAACATGGACGATTTGCATTTGCTGTGATGTGTACTTATAAAGTACTTCTTGAGAGCTGTGTTGTAACTGAGTTCAGCTAAATCTTTCATTCTTAACCTTTATCTTTTCTTAACTTCATTTATCATGTTATCCTCTGGCTTTTAAACATCCTGCTTTCATCTATGCAAAATCACTCCTGAGGATAAAGTTTGCCTCTTTTTCTCTGTGAGAGTTCAGCCTTGCACTTCTTGTCCTTTCTGTGTCTTATTTCCTGCTACTGCCTTATGAACTGAGTACTTGTCCTTTTGCTCCCTCTTGCATCAGTTTTGACTGTTTTACTTCTCTGGTGACACCAGTCTCGGCCACCTATTTGCTTGCTTTTCGTATCAAATTGGTGTTGCATGGTTTCTAACCTGAAGGTGGGGAGGGCAAAGTTCTGTCACTGTGCTCTGTCTTTTAGCCTGCCGAATGGATTTTCTAACTAATCTTTACTTTCTGGAACAAAACCAGATTGGGAGAAAAGCCACTTCCAGTCACCCTGGTTTGCACCTTTTTGTCCAAACTTTTATTAGCTTGAGTGCCTTCAGGTTGTAGGCTACTTTGAGCCATTTTCTGCTTCTGAAATGCCAAACATGACTTGACTCCATGATTACAAGCTAATGATTACACAAATGGCACTAAATGACCCAGGGCTGACAATAGCTTTATCCCCATGTATTTCTGGGGCTTATACTGTTGACTTATCCATCCGTTTTGCTTGGAAGTTCTGGAGCCTTTGCAAGGTAAAATACTGAGAAAGAATGCAGTATATTTTGAGTAAGTTCTAATGTACAGATGGATTCCTTACCAGCATGAGGCACAATATGTCAACCAGTGACATTTCAGTAACGAAAACAAGATGCTGCAGCACCATTCCATTATTTTTTTTTTTCTTTCAGTTGTCAAATTGTTTTTAACAGAGATACCAGTGTTAGCAATAGGGCTGATCTGTATGAAAACATGTAATTTAAACTATGGAACTCAGAGCGTATGCTGTGCTAAGCCTCATCTTAATTTAGAGGGGAGAAAATGTAGGTTTCACATAAGGACTGTTCAGTGTCTGCACTGGTAGTTGTTACTCTTTGTGTCCTTGTTGGGTCTGTGATATCTAATACATTTTCTTTAACTGCTTTCTGAAAACTAGGGCATAAGTTGACAGATCTTGAAAGAAGAGAACTACTGGCAACAGCGGCATCTTTGTATGTGTCTGAACAACTGAGATCACGGCAATTTCTAGGTACTCCAAGGTAAGTTCATTTCTAGGAACTCAGATGTGCTGGTGCATTTTGTTAATAGCATCTTCTCATGCATGAGAGGCACTGATGAGAAACCTGCATGGTTTCTTAATACAGTCCATTTTTTTCTAAGTTCAAATGAGCTATGGCTTACATTTCCTTAATCACACAAGTCATACATGCTTATTTTTATTCTACATATTAGCAAACTAATAGGCACAAAAATGTGTTACAAGCCAGTACAGTAATTAATGAATATCAGAAGTTTCATTAATGCAGAATGTTATTGCATTAGTAACTAGCCACAAATTGAGCATCACAAATTTCCCCTGTGCCCATTTGAAGCAATCTAAGCACTTGGGGATAATACAAATATTCAGCTATAGAGGTTTAAAATTTTGTGGATTCATGAGTAATTTGCTACCTTGATGAAGAGTCTTTATAGGTTAAGGTTTAATTCTGAGAACACTTTCTGACTGGTAGATGCTGGAAGAGTCAGCACCTTGCTTTAAGGGTGTTTTTTGGTGCTTTTGTTCCCCTACTCCCTCATTCTTTTGGATAGTAGCTTCTAGTAACCTAGGTAGTACTGTTAATTGGCCATCGCAGTGGCTTGTGTCAAAATACTAATTTACTTCTTTGTCTTCTTTGAGCAGTATGCTTTTTTTCCATTAGCTTTTGTTGTCATCTGGTCCATAATTGTCAGTGCGTTGAGACCTTTTATTATGAACAACTGAATTTGTGAAACTTGCTTGAGTAGATGGTGTTTGCAATGATTGTGTACAGAGAACCCAAACTTTGGCGTGAGTCTTTCTTCTGGCCTCATATTCTGTGATGTAGTTGCATGTTTGTGTGAAAGGGAAGTCAGAATGGAGGATGGACATTATTCACATTCCATGCCAGTGGTTTGACAGTGTATTCTATTACTGATTTTACAGTGGTCAGGAATAAATCAAATGTGGTTTCAAGAAGTCTTTATTTTTATTTGTACCCACAAAGATAAATAGTACCATATGGTGTTGAAAAAAAAAAAGAGGAAAAAAAAAAAGGAAAAAAGAGACACTTAGGGCAACCATAACGGCTTTGTAATATATAGCATATGTAGGGCTAGGTCATCACTTGCCTTATGCACCTATAGGGGAAAGTTAAGCACCTTTTTTTTTTTTTCCTACAAGTTATATCCTCTATAGCAAACAGCATAAGGAGGAGAACAAACTCAAAAGGCCACTGTTCCCTCAATAAAAGATGTATGAGGAAGAATGAGTAGGAGCCTTGTTTGTAGTTTTTACTGGCCAGCATAGTGAGTTAAATAGTCTGGTACTGCTATAGAGAATAAATTACTTTATACTTGAAGTCAGAAGCAGGAATTGTTGATCTAAGTAGTGATTCTCAAACTGCTTCTGCATTCCTTGCTCTGTCTGATTTGAGAATTTTTCCTCTGGGCTGTAAAATGTTCCTGTTTGCTAACAGGAGTCCAATTTTTGCAGAATCTTTTGAAGTTTTCTTTCTATTACAAGTATTTTCTTTTAGTATTAGGTGTCTGTATATCTTAATAGAAAAGGCATGCACAACTATTTAAACTGAGATACCAGATATATAAATGAAGTCTTGCATTGAGCGATCATTCGTCTCTTCTTGTGCTGCACTAGGGAAACAAATACACACTGCTTTGAAAAAAATTATCTTACTTTTGGAGTCCTAGCCTAACTCCCTCACATATATTCCTCCACCATCAGCAGAGAAAGCAGCAGAAACTGACTACATGAAGCTTGTAAGACTAGATCGAGGTCTGATTTTTCAGATTTTAAATGGTGAAGCTAACAAATATTTTCAGTACGGGGAAGATCGCTTTCTCTTGCCATGATGTGTGTTCATGTGCTGCCTGTTTTGAGGCCAAGAAAGGACAAGATAATGCAAAAAGACTTGTAAGTAACTTCTGAAGAAAAGCAATCCTGGTAATGTTACACTTTCCCCAAAAGTCATGCAGCTTCTTCAGAGGAAAGGTCAAGTAAAGGCAGAATAAGATCAGAGGATTGTGTGGTGTCCTGGGCAATGTTCTCTATTCCTTAGAGTAGTTAGTGGACTCCCTCTAGAGGGGACTGAGGACTGTGGAATACAGAAGTCACTGCAGTTCCATCAAGGGTTCTTCAGGACATTTCCTTAACTTACCAGAACTGCATCTGAATTGGTTTTGAAGGTGTTCCATGTAATGGGTGCCATTTAAAGAGCAGGATTGTGGCCATAGAAAGCACGTCTTTATTGGCATGACTGCAATCTGTTTGAAAAATATGAGTAAACAAAAAGTGCAGAGTAGAAACCTGTGCTACTGGCAACAAATCAAAAAGGACAGTTGTAATCTTGGATGCGGTTCACAGTGGCAGAATTGGGCATTTGGAGTCTGTGTGTATTTTAAATCCATTTTGGAGGATGTAAGGGTATTAGAGAGACTGCATGCTTCAAAGTTGATCCATAACATTCTCCTAATGGTTTGGAAAAGTACACTGCCACATCGAGCATCATCTTCAAAATGTCAGCTCTCTGGCACTATTAATGTTGACAGCATTTTTTTTTCTTCTGCATGCACTGAAAGCAGTTGAAGAATTTTTGTGTAAGGAATTGCACTGAAAAGCAGTATTTTGAAATCATGCATAATTTCTTTTAAACTTATCACAACTGTCAAATAGTTTTCTGCAGAGCTTGAGTTACATGCTTGTCTTTGGTTTTGGTTTGTTTTCTCCTTTGTGAAAGAAATATTTATAATATGCCTTCTTTTCACAACTGCAGGAGTATTTTAGATTCCCTTTTCCTCACCATTACTTATTCGGCCCAAGCTTAAGATTGTTATTCTAGTCAGATACATAGAAAGGACCATGCTTGGAAGTCTTTGTAGAAGATCCACCTTTCACTATCAGGAGTACTGAGACTTTCATCAAATGAAATGTGGCTGAGCCAGATTAAGGAATCATTGTCCAAACCAGTTCCTCCCTTGGTCTCTACCTTTCCTCCTCCTCGCCTGGTGTGCAGGTGTGACTTTGTGTGTAGTGTCCTTCTAGTGTGATTCTGCTAAAGTGACCCGTATTGATATAGAAACAGTTTAATAATATTTTAGATCATTCTGACAGAAGCAGTTTACGTACTCATGTCAAGTGAGATTATTCTGGAAGAGCTATGAGAGTGGGAACATGTAGCAAGGAGGAACAGATGAGCAAAGAAAGGCTTATAAGAGGAATGCGGAGGACAGCCTTAATTCTGTGCCACAGATCAGACTAGTAGCAGCGTTCTGAGAGGGGATGGGTTCTTCTCTACAGTCAGTGATACTTGCAGGGGTATGCCTGGAAAATACACATTTTGTAATCCCCTGGGTGACCAAATCATCAACTGTAGGGTTTTTGCTGGAACATGTTCTGATGATCAGTGAGCTATTCCCTCATTAGGATCTAACACCCAACTTTCTTCAGCTAGTCTCAATTAGATGTGACCCCTGTAGTGGGGATTCTTTGTTGCAGTAGTTTGTGTGGCTTTGAGGGTAATACAGGCCACAAACCAAAAGCTGGTTTGCCTTTCCTGTGTTAGAATAAATTGTATTATGACTTGGGTGGAGCACCCACAGGTGAGTTTCCACTGTCTGCATTGCTATGTGCCCCAGACCTCACCAATGGTCTCCTAGGATTAATTTGCCAACTGTTAGCTAAAACAGCTCCTAGAGACGTGTGCATGCTCAGAGTTACAGGAATACAGATGTTTACTTTTGTGATGCAATTGGATACTTGGAGTGTTTTCTGTGGTTGTTTTTTGCTTTCTTTAAAAAAAAAAAAAAAAAAAAAAAAAAAAACCCTGATTCTTATTTAACCAAGATTTTTGGGAAAAGAGGTTGTTGTGGGGTGGTTTGGTTCTTTACTTTTATTCTTTCTCTAAGATGATTAGTAAATGAAATGCTTGGTATTTTGTGAGCCAGATACTAGTATGAATATTTCACTGTGATATTCAACTAATGGGGACACATGTTTCCTACAGGAAAGAGCCATGAATGATTGATGATTGTTTCATTGTTCAGCTTTCAGTTATTTCACCTAGGACTTTTCCTACTTGTTCCATAGCTCAGTTTATTGTGAAACTGGTGCCACCCACAGCTGCTGAACAGATTTACAGCATCTAGTAAAATCCTGAGGTCTTCTAGACAGAACTCGATCTTGTTTCAAGTGGAAACATATTTTGGCTGAAGTGAATCCAGCTTATTTTATGTTTGTTTGATGTAGTTAGCCTTTGAGACCAAAAATGGTGTTGTGCAGTTGAATCTTCACATTTTGGCTTCAGTCATGTTTTCGTTAGTGGGTTGGGAGGGGAATAGAAGAGTGACTCTCCAGGTGTGGCTACATCATGCTATCTCATGGGTCTACTAATGTGATGTTTATACTTCTAAACCCAATTGCCTACAGCACTTCCTATGCATTGCTTGTGTTGGCTGCCAAGTGTATTTTCCTAATTTTTCTATGGGTTTTACCCTTTCATCATTTATGACTTGGAAAAAAACAGTGAGGCTGCATGCCCATATTAACTGACACTACATGCAAAAAGATGGTAACACATTGGAAAATGTTTTACATTGCTAGCAAAAAAACCCTAAAGGTTTTTCTTACTCATGTGTTTAATATAGAAGGCTGGGTTTCAGGAGTCTTGAGTTAAACTCCTAACTGTTCTTCTGGGACCTTGGAGAAATCAGTTGGTTTGGCCTCACTTTCCAAAAAGACAAAATGGCCCTAATACTTTACTGTATTTTTGAGGTCTTATAGATATTTATGAATGTATATTTATATACATTTATACATGTATAAAGTATTTTGAGATCTAGAATGGAAAATGCTTCCTAAGCATAAAATAATGCCTTCACAGGAAGGGTAAGTGTTTAGTGAGAAATTAGAGACAAAATGCAAGCATGTCTTTGTCAAGTTCTGAAATAGCTGGCTGAATTTTTATATGCTTAAAAATTCTGAAAATGCAGGGGTCCAGTGTGGTGGACATAACACAACTGGTCAACTGCAAGGACTGAATGGGTATATTTAGCTTTTTATTTAATGAATTATTGTAGGTTTGTGTCTAGATTGATTTGGTATAGATATATTGACATAAATCCTCAGGCAGAACTCATAGTGATGGCTCAGATGCTTCCTTTGCCTTGCCATAGCATGATTAGGGCAGCGAGGAAAGCACTTGGAGAGCAGAGAAGCCCTGCACCTCCCAGGCATGCTTGCTTTCACATAGACTACACCTATTACCCTGCTGGAGTCTGGGACAGAGCCAACTCTTTGCCAGCCTAGGGCTTCCCCATATGGAAGGATGGTCAGCTGCCCAATAGGATTGCTTTCTGGCTCTCCTGCACGGCTGGAGCAGCACAAAATAAGGTTATGTTACATTAATTTTAAAAAGAAGGAAGATGATGTCAGGAAAATTCACTAGAGTCATCTGAACGGGCCTCTTGGAAAAGGGGAGAGCTCTTGCAGCACAGTCAAGGCACTGCTGAATTATGTCAATTGCATTATGTGATTTTTACTTTTTTGTTCCCCTAGAGCTGCAGTAATAACATGAACAGTTATGGCAAGTACAGCTAAATATTTATACTTTGCCTTACTCTACAAATACCCTCTAGTGTCATATAAAGATAAAATTCTTTGTTTTCGTTTGGTAAGGATGACTAAGTCCAGCCCACTTGTGGCTTTCCTTATTCCCTCACTTTAAAGTTATGCAGTCATCCTTAGCTCATGAAAATAACACTGTCTTATCCTTACTGTTCTGGTCTCCTGGTCAACAAGTCAAGCATTCTTTTTTGTGATTTACTGTTATGCCTTTGAAAGATCTCAATATGTTTATGTAACTACTGTAGCTTTAGACTATTATACCACTGTGTGTTTTTTTCTTTCCCCATGGACTACTAAAGTACTAAGACTGTTCTCCCTTTTTTTCATGTGCTATCATTATTTATAATGGGCTTTTCTGATTGTGAGAAGCTTCTTTTGTCTCTTTAGGTGTTACTTAATGTTGTTCTTTTGACCTCTCATAAATAATTACTAATTTTTTTTTTGGTGTAATCTTGCTTAATCACTGCTAAATAGCTGCCCTATGTAATATCCTAGCTGTCTTTAAAATCTGGTATTATTTAAACTCCTGCATTGTTCAGTTGCTTGTCACAGGGGATCGTGTGTGCTATAGACAAATAAGTTGATGCAAATATATGAAACATATTTTTGGCCAGTGGAAATGAACTTTTATGTAAAACAAAAGTTTAAATGGGACATTTCAAGGTTCGATTTATGACTTTCTACAGATTGTATGTATCATGTTTTTTCTTTAGATTAAATTAATGGAATCAGAATTGATAACAGAGGGGTAGAGCAGTTGATGTCATCTACCTGGACTTGTGCAAAGCATTTGACACTGGCTCACATGACATCCTTGTCTCTAAGTTGGAGAGTCATCAATTTGATAGGTGGACGACTAGGTGGATAAAGAACTGGCTGGATGGCCGCACGCAGAGTTGTGTTCAATGGCTCAATGTCCAGCTGGAGACCAGTAACGAGTGGTGTCCCTCAGGGATCGGTGTTGGGA